>JAVTVY010050073.1:0-24500 GCA_036873755.1 Hanleya hanleyi | reverse complement strand
AGTGCGCAGCAGTAAGGGCAGATGTGCACTATCCATGGTACAACCCTACACTGAACGCTGTAGGCGATGTGAGGTAGAATTTATAGCCGTTTCATGTCACGGGCTGAGACCCAGGAATTAAACGAACTGGGCCATCCTTGCCATTTGACGAAATGATAGGGGATGCCACGGCGACGTTCCTTTTTCAAAATCTTTTCCACCGTGTAGTAGTCTTTCCGTGTTTTGACCACCGGTTGTAATTCCGCCTCGTAAATTCTGCCTCGTAAGCCTTGCAGTGTTTCTCCTTGTAGATCTTCCAGTTGATAGACGTGTGGGTGTCGAGGGTTATGGCGAACGATGACAAAGTGCTCGTCACTCCAGTTGGGCAAGTAACTTTTCTCAAATTGCCCTTTGACTTTACTGATCCGTACCACAACCCCGCGTTTGTAACGGGGTGACGTGAGTGGACTGGGTTCTATGGAGTACAGCGTACGGCGCACTTGATGTTCGTTGCGTTCCGTCACATCGAGGGGAGCCCGCTGGATACTGCGATGATAGGCTCGATTGTACCCTTGGACCAGTTGAGGTAGCACATCGATGTACCGTCGGGTGTTTTTGGCGGTAAAATACTTGTACATCCGTCCTTTGAAGGTTCGATTGAATCGTTCCACCACAGAGGCTTTGGTCTCGTTGTACGTATGGAAGAAAAACACCTTCTGTTTCCTAAGAAAGGCTTGAAAGTGGCGGTTGAGAAATTCTGTGCCTTCATCCGTTTGCAAATAGAGGGGTTTGCGACCCGTCTTGAAAATCTGCTGGAACGCGCGTACCAGATTCTCTCCTGTTTTGGTCCGGATGGGTAGCATCCACGCGTACTTGGATAAAATATCGATACAGGTCAACATGTACCGATGTCCATCATTGTGGGCAGCAAATCGACTCATATCGACCAAATCGGCCTGCCATTGTGCGTCTACGCCTCCTACGATGACTCGGTTACGACGAAAATGTCGTCGGGCTGCTCGATGTAAGCTATAAATGTCTTGGGTTTTTAACCATTCTCGAACTTCAGTTCGACTGATGCCTTGGGAATGTGCAGCTCGAGCGAGCGCTCCCACAGCGCTATAAGCGGCTGGACTGGTGGGGTTGTAATACAAATCTGTTAACACCTTGTTCACAGTCTTACGCCACTTGGATTCCTGCCGCCCGGCCTTGTGGGTACTCCACGGGCTGCCCTTTCGGATTCCCTTTCGGGTTCCCCTCTGGGTTGCGCTGTTGTGTGTTCGCTTCATGAGTAGACAATGACACTCTAGCCTGTGTGCACCCTATAGATATAGTACTTCATCGACAATGGGGACTACTTTTTCCAAGGCCGTCCATAGATCAAGGTCCAGGGTAAAACCACCTTCGTTCAGACAGAGGAGTCGAGCAAAAAAGGCGCCGCGGAAAATGTAGACGTCGTCACACAGGTGAATGCTATCACCGTCGAGGTCACCCAAGAACACCCGTTTCAAGGTAGTCCAGCCTTCCGGTGACAAAGAGACGCGCGCTTTGGGTTCAGACGTACACCAACACCTACGTCCGCTATCGATGAGGTCCACTCGTTTGGGGAACAACAATAGGGTGCAGCCAGGTGTAAGAGTCCGGGTAGCCACAGAGTTCGCGTCGGGGTGCAGTAAGTCGTGGACGTCGGGGATAATAGTTTTCAGGGCCTGCCATAATGCCGGACGGAGTATGATATGGGGACCACCACGCTGTTCTAACCGGGGGAAAAAGAATCATCTCTACCACTTCGTAGGTAGACACCCACTCCCACGTGCATGAAATCGACTTCGGGCTCTTTTCCCTGTAACAACCGTGTCAATAGAGTCCACCCTGCTAGGGTTAAACATAGCTTCACCTCTCGGGGTTGTTCTTCGATGAGCTGCAGGTGATTGTCATAGACGATCAGGGTGACGTGGGTGGTGAGTTGGAACAACGCAAGCTCTCCATCTGCTCCGTGCGCTCCCATGGTGGTGAATGACAAAACACCGACTAGGGAGGCCTGTATATATCGCTGTGCAGGGGTTTATACTACACCCTGTCAGTGCCTGGTGGACTCACCTATACTCCCCTAGGTTGCCGTGGTTTGGGGTTGGGTAATTTTTTATACTATAATGTACCCCTATGGGGTATAATGAGCTCCTAGTCCGTAGCCGTACACGTTACAGTTTTTTTTATGTGTTCGTGTCTCTCTATCCTAATCCGTACCCGTACACGTTCTGGTTTTATTTTTCCATCTCCCTTCACCCTTCGTGAAAGTCCGTGATCACTCGGTAGTGTCATGTTAAATTAACCCCTAGTCCGTAGCCGTACACGTTATAGTTTTATTTTTTTCGTGCCTCTCTATGCTAGTCCGTACCCGTATACGTTATAGTTTTTATTTTCCATGGCCCCACCTTCGTCAAAGTCCGTGATCATTCGGGGTGTAATGTTATAGAGATACGAATTGATTTAACCTGGGAATTTGCTATACCAATTTTGTGCAAAAAGAGAGGATTGTCAGTTAACCCAGGAGGCATGACCCGCGCCTTATTGGGCCAATCAGCGACGCGTATATCAACCAATGGCGAGGCCGGAGACAGTACCAATGAACGAGGTTCGCCCCGTTTAAACAGCCAATGAAAATCTACTCTATATTCAGTATAAAACCTAGGGACGCGTGGGGGAAAGCTTCATTCAAACCCTTTTTCTCAGACAGTGAACACGTATCGACCAAGCAGCCAAAATGAGCGGGAGACCCAATATGTCTACCACGAAAGCTTCGGCCAGGATGGTGAGAGCGAGAAGAGAGAGGAGGGAACTAGCGGTAGCGGTGAAAGAGTACTGGCTAGCCGAGATGCGGCAATGGGCGAGAGACAACGTGAAGTTGACACGGTTGTCGTGGGGTGACCTGCACCAGCTTATAACACAGGCACCGATGAATTTGACGGGAGATGACTGGCTGGAGACGTTGGGCGATCTGTTGGATGCCCAACAACAACAACAACTGCTCCAGCCAGTTGAGCCAGAATTTATCGACATCGGTCACCTACGAAGAATACCGCCAGCGAGATTCCTGGATGATCTTCCATCCGCACCAGACGCTGAACAACAACAACAGCCTGGCCGGTTCGTTTTACAGCCTGGTCGGTACTTTTCCACCAGTTTGGAGTAGACAGGCAAACTCCCCCTGAATAAAACAGGGTAAACAAATTGACCTTAATGGCCCTTGTCAGGGCCACCCCAGTCTGACGAAAGGGGAACTTCTAACGTGGCACATTCAATTAAATTCAGGTCCTACATGGGTGAATCTCCTCTCCTCTATATTCTATGATTACCAATCTCCAACCCCCAAAAAAAATCCCTGCCATCAACGGTCCTTTTCAGGGCCAACCCCTAGCCTTCCAAACACATAAGACCCTTTTTCAGTGTTCAGGGCCAACCCCTAGCCTTCCAAACACATAAGACCCTTTTTCAGTGTTCAGGGCCAACCCCTAGCCTTCCAAACACAAAAGACCCTTTTCAGTTTTCAGGGCCAACCCCTAGCCTACCAATGCAAAATCTCTTCTCCTGTATGATTACCAATTTCCCACACCTCACCACAAAAAAAAAAAAATTCACACTCGCCTTTTTCCGGGACTACTCGGTAGTTCTCAATCTCCTCGCCTCTATGATTACCAATCTCCCACACCTCACAACAACAAAATTTTTACACTCGGCTTTTTCCGGCACTATTCGGTATATTATTACCGTACATTCATACTAATAGTGTTTTTTTTATTTTACCTGGGCGCTGTTAGTAGGAAGTTCCCATTTACTAAGTGTTATTTACCTATTGTTACCTAGATGTGTGCATGTGCAGGAGTTGGTGGGTTTTTTTGGTGCTTTTAATTAGAAGTTTGCTCTTTCGAGTATAATTGGGGGTCCTCATAAGGACCGTTAGGAAGGTGTAAGGGGATTACATCGATCGGAACAGGTTTTCTCGCCTCTGGGTACACACGGGACATTTCAGCGCGACTATGGGCTTGTAAGTGGGCGTAGGCACTGGTCTTCCTGCATGTCTGTGAATACAGCGAATACATAACGCTTGGTGTCCACATGGAAATATAGCGTATTTGGCGTAGCGACTACTGCATTGGACACAGGGTAAATACTGTGCCGCTTCCCATGTTGTGTCTCGCTCCAGTCTTCTTATTTCGGTACAGTAGTACTCAAGATATTGCTGCTGTAAAATAGCCATCTCTTCTTTTTCTTGTTCTTTTTTTCTCTTTCTGTTTCTTGGTCTTGTTCCAACTCATCTTGTAGGAATTGAGCAAACTGTTCGTCCTCGGTAGGATAGACGTAGGGACTATTGTCCACTCCATCCATGAATTCACCGGTTGCTTCTTGGTCTTGGGCTTGTTCTTGATGTTGTTTGAACACATCTTGTAGGACTCGTTCAAACCGTTCGTGTTGGGGAGTACTATTGGCGGTGACATCTCCATCCGCTGCCTCTTCTTCTCCTTCTTCGTCGTCTTCAATATCGATGAATTCATCCGTAACATGGTCAACATACTGTGGCTTTTGTTGTGAAACTGGGGTGAAAGTCTCGCCGCCCTCTACCGGTTGGTGTTCTTGTTCGTCATCTTTGAATAGCTCTTCTAATATGTTGTCAAGCGATGACTCGTTAATAATATTGTGTGCTCCATCAATATCCATGTGTTGAGCCATGATGTAGTTCAAAATTAATGGATAGACACTGCGCGCTTTTTATAGTCTAACCGTAGAGTGCCCGTATGAGCGCGCGGACGTCTGCGAAATCTTGCCATCGAAACATTGTGCTTGCTCAGGCCCAATTTTGTGTTTCTTTTTCATCTTTAAACCGGTCTCATTTTGCAATAAATGCAAGTTGAGGTGTAAAACTTATTTTAACTTCAACTTTGGGAACTTATCGTGTATCGTTGAAAAATTCAGAAGGCTAGCGGCAGGCTAACCCTATATTTTTAATGATTTTGTCGATTTTAGACCCGTATGGTTATGGGAGTGGTGGTGTGGAAAACCCGGTAAATTTGAAATAAATCGGTTTACCTCCGTAAAAACACTTTAGGTGTGTTCCTCACATCCTTATAATGTCACCCTGAAAATTGGAGCCGGTTTAACGAAGAAAAAGTAGGAATTTTTTTCACTCTGGCTACGGTAACACAGCCATAGCTGTACACGCATTCGGCTCCATATTGTAGAGTGCAGCGAGAAGATTTCGATGACGTCCGCGCCCCTCAGCCATTGACACGCATAGCTGTACACGCATTCGGCTCCATATTGTATAGTGCTGTGTTACCGTAGCCAGAGTGATAGGACAAAAATTCCTACTTTTTCTTCGTTAAACCGGCTCCAATTTTCAGGGTGACATTATAAGGATGTGAGGAACACACCTAAAGTGTTTTTACGGAGGTAAACCGATTTATTTCAAATTTACCGGGTTTTCCACACCACCACTCCCGTAACCATACGGGTCTAAAATCGACAAAATCATTAAAAAATATAGGGTTAGCCTGCCGCTAGCCTTCTGAACTTTTCAACGATACACTATAAGTTCCCAAAGTTCAAGTTGAAATAAGTTTTACACGTCAACTCGCATTTATTGCAAAATGAGACCGGTTTGAAGATGGAAAAGAAACACAAAATTTTCAGCGGACCTGGGCCAGCACAAGGCTTGAGGGAGAAGATTTCGCTGACGTCCGCGCGCTCATACGGGCACTCTACGGTTAGACTATAAAAAGCGCGCAGTATCTCGTCTGCTATCCATGCATCATGGCTAATCCTACTAGACGGACGCTATTCAACACGATGAACCAACAAGATCCTAGAGAACATAGAGAACGGATTCGCCCAAGTGGAGAAGACAACGAACATGTTACAATCATTACGAGCTTGCAGCGTGTTCATGAAGCTCATATTGCTGAAGCTTTGAGGCGGAGAGGCGCACAACAAGATAGAGAAATAAGGGACGCTATGGGAGAAGAGGATGATGATGAAGCAACAGACGATGAAGATCTACCAGAGGTGGAGTGGTTAAACAGTAGTAGACCCCCAGCAACTACAGCTTCGATGGCTACCACAACGACGGCTACCCCAACGACGGCTACCGCAACGACGGCTACCGCAACAGGCATGACAACACCCCCACCTCTAGCAGAGATCGTCCGGCTGAACGAACAGATTGATGAATTAGAAGAGGACAAGTCTAAACTACGTGTACAACTGACTAAGGAACAGCAAAGATCCACCTGTACCGTGTGTCAAGACGAAGAAACGACGTACGCCTTTTCCCCTTGTGGTCACCTGTGCCTATGTGGCGTATGCTTGCTATCCCTAACATGTATAGGGGGTTCGTGCCAGTGCGCCGAGACAGAGGAGCTTCATTTGAAGATACGATGCCCTGTGTGTCGGACGTGGGTATCAGGCGTGAAAAAAATATTCCGCCCGTAACAGTGTGATGACGCTGTTCTTTCCAAAGGCCCTTTTTAGGGCGACCTATTTACACCCGAAAGGGGGGAAACTTTCTAACTAAAAGCACAAAAACACCAGCTCCCTCACCAATATGAAAACATAAGGTCTTCACCACAGTAGACTCTTAGTGTTGAATTTTTTAATACAATTATCTTCGCAAAGAATGAACACTAACACACATTTGAATTTCTACTATTTTTATTAACACAGTAGAATGAACATAAGGTCTTCACCACAGTAGACTCTTGGTATTGAATTTTATAATACAATTATACGCTATCAAGGAGCTTAAATGAACATAGAATGAACATTGAATTAACATAGAATGAACATAGAATGTAGGAATACGTTGATGTCTGAATGTTCAATGCAACAAGACTTGTGTGAAATGTTCAATATTTATGCAACAAGACTTGTTTGAACTCGTCATTGTCTTTCTGCCCCTGGTGCACGTAGATGAAGTTGGCAATCTGTTCACGTGGAATTCTGGGTGGACAGGCAGCTTCCAATGCCTCGGCAATTTGCACCTCGTTCACGCCCTGTAGTCCCTCAGTCATTAGCGCGTCTGATGGTATACTATTGTCCACACACGTATGCGTGTTGAAGAGCCCGTTCTTGTTCCCACAGCCTGCACATTGCTGGATACGCAAGTGTCGAATGCGGGGTCTGAGATGATCCAGGAATGTGTCGATGTACTTCTTATAAATATACTCAGTCACCTGGTCAGACAGGACTTCATGAATTTCAGCTGTGAGACTCTGCAGCTTCCGCCACGCAGGTATTTGCAGGGTGACACCCTGAGGTAAAGGAATACGCTTTTGCGTATCTGCCCTCAACTTCCATTTACGAATATGCACCAGCAGCATGTTGTTGAACATAGAACAGGTGAGAAAGATGTCGTCACCCACATAAAATTTCGCTTCGTCGCTCCCCTGGTGATCAATGACCGCATCGATGGCGTAATAAATGGCCTGTACTCTTATCCAGGTGTCCAACGTCAAGGCGATATGCTTAGGTGGTTTGTCGTCCCAGGCCGGTGCGTTAAAATGCACTTCCTCTTCTTTGACACTCACAGTTAAATAGGGAGAGAGCTCCCAAGTGTTCGTCTGGGCCGCCTGGTAGGCCTGCTGGATAATGTCATTGATCTCCTGCACAGACATAGGAAGTAGCACCTCTTCCTTCGCTTGCTCAGGCACTTGCTGGGGCACTGGCTGAAGCACTTGCTGAGGTATTTTTAAAGGTGTTAGTCGGGGACGTTTGGTAGGTGGACCGGGTTTGGCAGGTAGACCGGACACTTGGTGTGTACGTTTGGTAGCTGTACACCCTTCGGCGATGTCCATGTCCATGACTAAGATATTATCTTCTGAATCCTGGGCTTGAAGTAGATCTGCTATTCCTTCATTTCCCGTCTTCTTCAGCGCCTCCACGAAGGCTTGAAATGCTAAGGGGCCACGGCGCAGTAGATCATCGATGAGGGCTCTGTTTTGTCGTGAAGTGGTCTTCTGCGCCATGATATCTTCGACACCGGGTTTAAGGATTATGTTTTCCACCATAAGCAGATCACATAGTTCGGCCACATGCTGCATCTCATCAATGAGGCGAACACGGTGCTGTAGAAGCTTAGCTCGGTGGGATGACTCCATGACTGTGGGCTCAGGCTGGTGAGTAACTGCTATGGTGAGATAGGCTGGTGAAGTTCCACTGGTAAAATGAAAATCTTCTCCACGGCTCATGCTACAGTGAGGCCAATAGCTCCTCTCGTCAGAGTGGTTCAGGCTGGTAGGCTGGTCAGGCAGGCAGGTGAGATAGCTCCGTTCGGCAGGCCGATGAATGCACCAACTCTAAAAAAATTCCCCCTTTTATACGTTTTTTCGTGACATTCGGGTGTTTTCGGTATTCTCCGTGTGTCTTTTCGGTATTCTCCGGGTATTTTGGGTCACCTCCGTCACTCTCCGGTGATCACCTCCGGGTCTTTTCGGTCACCTCCGTGTGTCTTCGGTCACCTCCGGGTCTTTTCGGTCACCTCCGGCACTCTCCGGTGATCACATTCGGGTATTTTCGGTCACCTCCGGCACTCTCCGGTCACCGCCGGGTCTTTTCGGTCACCTCCGGCACATCTTCACGGACCTCAACGAACTCGCCGGGCCCCTTCGGTATTCTCCGTGTCTCTTCGCACACCTCCGTCACATCTCTCGGTACCTCCCGCCACATCTTCACGGACCTCACCGAAAAGACACGGAGGTGAACGACATTGTGGGAAAAACCCCACAGACAGATCAGTACAAGCTCCCACGGACCTGACCGAAGAAATACGGAGGTGAACGACATTGTGGAGAAAAACCCCAGTACATGCTCCTCTCACCAAAAAGACACGGAGATGAACGACATCCCCACAGACAGGTCAGTGCATCCCCTATCATCCTCACAAGTCACGCCCCATTCACCCAAACCGGAAGTGACGTCATACAGAGGTCACGCTCCATTCACCCAGACCGGAAGTGACGTCATACGGCACAGCGCCCCTGGCAGAAAAAAGGGGAACCAAGAGTTACCTCCCTGGAAAAGGGGAATGGATATCCTCGCTCCCTACTACTAACCATATTTGTGTCCACACATTTAACTGGTACAACATAATGCTTCAATTTTTGTCACCAAACATGTGACTGTACCTTGGAAGTTATTTAAAACCAGTGATTAGTAGAGCCCATTTTAGCCGGACTTAATTAACATGAAATTCAATACCCAGCTATGCAATGGGATCGATATTGAGGCTTCCAGGAGCTTTTTCTAGGAGTATTTCCTTCAGAAATCCTTTCAAATTGAACAACAACAACAGTTTTTGTTTTTTTCATTTGAGTTTTGGGCGCCCATACGTTTTCCGGAACTAAATTGGCTCTAGATGCACCCCTGATCCTACTTGACAAAAAAACCGCACCTTTTAGGTGCTTGCCTGCAATTCATGTTCTGCCTCAGAAATGCCGTCAATCCCACTGAACTAAACAGTAACATAGCCTGTAAATTGTTTGACTGTATTATCCAACCCATTTTACTGTATGGTTCTGAGATATGAAATTGGCTATTTGAACAAAACTTTAGATGCTAATAATGTGGAAGTTATCCTTAGAAAAGAAAATGAGACTGAAATTGTTCAGAATAAATATTGTAAAAAATTGCTAGGAGTCCACTCCAAAGCTACTAATTATGCAGTTCTTGGTGAACTTGGAAGAACCCCAGTCAAATTGTTTGCCATCCTAAAAAGTGTGAATTATTATACACATATTTTGTCTGCCGACCCATCCTCTCTATTGTATAATGCCTACCTCGAACAGGTCGAGGAAAACAGAATGTTCAACTGTAAAACTGGATTTACTATATGAGAAATATATTGTCTGAAGTTGGCTGCTATCACCTCTGGGAAAACCCATTCTGCAAATCCCGTAAAGCTACTTTGAAATATGTTAAAAAGAAACTCTTTGAAACTTTTTCCAATATCTGGAAAAACAAGATATCAAACTTTAGTAAATTAGAAACATATTGTATCATAAAAACTACATTTGAAAGCTGAAGACATCATAATGTCGATTCAGAACAGAAAACTACAGATAGAAAGATGGCGCTATCATGGAATTCCCAGAGATGACCGAGTATGTGAACACTGTAAAATTGTTGATAGTGAAACACTTCATGTTGGAAGGCTCAAGATTCGCTAAAGAGCGACAGTGTCTTTTGAACATTATATGCCCATTTATTAAATTTGATGCTAATAACCTCACGATTCGTGATATACTGTCGTCGACAAGCCAATGGGTAATGGAAGCAGTTGCAAAGTATATATATGATTGTTTCCAATGGCTATAGCAATTTGTTGCTTAGAGCGCATCAATCTCATTATCCGATCTCTCCTGCCACCATGCAGTATTATATCTGATAATTACTCGCCTATGGGAGCTTGGTGTTGGTCGTTTGGGTGCGACCGTTGGATATGGATGGATGTTCCCCGGATGCAGTATCTAGTGTATCTGGGCAGCATCTGTTTATGCGTAATGGTTCGTATATAGTTGACCAACACCGGGCCCCAATCGTATTTAGTATGAAAGCAAGAAAGCTCAGGGGAACCCAAATTTGTACACTGTTCATTAGGATGCCATGTTTGTTTTTATCTCATTGGCATATATGCCGGATGGGATCATGTCGTCAAGCTGTCCGGCTGACTGGTTGGCTGGATAAACGACGTGACGGCTCTAAAAGGTGAATCGTTCCAGCTAGAGTCTTCAAATTTGGTATACTGCATTGTTGGGTGGTAAAGCACAAGCCTATTGAAATTGGGCACATTTAGTTGATTTTTGTGGTTTCCATGGCAACATAACGAAAAATATCCATATAACGACGTGACCGCTCTAAAAGGTGAACCGTTGCAGCTGGAGACTTCAAATTTGGTATACTGCATTGTTGGGTGGTAAAGCACAAGCATATTGAAATTGGGTGCATTTAGTTGATTTTTGTGGTTTCCATGGCAACATAACGAAAAATATCCACATGGTGACGTGACCGCTCTCAAAGGTGAACCGTTGCAGTAGAGACTTCAAATTTGATATACAGCATTGTTGGGTGGTAAAGCACAAGTCTATTGAAATTGGGGACATTTTGGTGGTTTTTGTGGTTTCCATGGCAACATAACGAAAAATATCCACATTACAACGTGAACGTTCTAAAAGCCGAACCGTTGCACCTAGAAACTTCAATTTGGTATACAGCAATGTTGGGTGGTAAAGCACAAGGCTATTGAAATTGGGTAAATTTGGGTGTTTTTGCTGTTTGCATGGCAACATAATGGAAGATATCCACAGAATGAGGTTAATGCTTTAGAAACAGAACCATTGCAGCTAGACACTTCAAATTTGGTATCATTATTGTGTGCTTGGTGTTTTTGCAGTTTCCATGGCAACAAATGGAAATATCCACAGAATGACGTTAATGCTTTAGAAACCAAACCATTGCAGCTACACACTTCAAATCTGGTAGCATAGTGTGTGGTAAATCACAAGCCTATTGAAATTGGGTACATTTCTGACGATTTTTGGGTCTGTGTAAAAGGGTGCCCGGACAAAAGCCCCACGAACAATTCAGTCTTACAAGAAGATGGTTTGATCTGGATACCAATGTTTGACTAACATCCTCCCCCCCTAATTTCACAAGATTTAGAAAGTCGGAAATTGGGAAAATTTTCTAAATTTCTAGCTGGGGTATTCTCTCCCGGTCCCAGTCCTCAAATCGATCATTCTGTTTTAATATTGAATATAATTGTTTTAATATCTTATGCTGGGAGGTGATTACCTCCCCTTGACATATGCAAGTAAATGCACTTGAATTTGCTTATTTCGTCCATGTCACTTGTGGCAGTGTGCCGCGCTGACATCTCTTAGCTGTGAACTGGTCGAACTTCACTTTACTTGAATAAAACGCTCCGACAGTGTTCGGTTTGTTCTTTTCTGTGCAAGGGAAAGTAAGCTTGCTCAACAGTGAAACTTTGCACAGTAGCTAAACTTTCACACTGCAATTTTATTTCAAAATATCAAGAAAAATCCACCAGGTAGTTTTCCGTGAATAGCAAAAACAAAAACCAGATAGGCAATTTGCTGGTTAAATTTTGATGTCCCGGCGCGAAGCCTGCATGTTATAACACTCAGACGGGCCAACGTCATAATGACAATGACGTCCGAATTTAACCTGTAAATTGCCTGTCTGAGTTTTGTTTTACTATTCACGGAGAACTGCGGGGAGGATTTTCTCGATATTTTAAAATAAAATTGCACTCTGAGAGTTTAGCTACTGTGCAAAGTTTCACTGTTGAGCAAGCATATTTTCTCCGAAATATGGATGATGACGTCCGAATTTAACCTGTAAATTGCCTGTCTGAGTTTTGTTTTACTATTCACGGAGAACTGCGGGGAGGATTTTCTCGATATTTTAAAATAAAATTGCACTCTGAGAGTTTAGCTACTGTGCAAAGTTTCACTGTTGAGCAAGCATATTTTTCCGAAATATGGATGATAACCTCACGGATATATTAGGTGGGACAGGCCGCGCTGTACGGCCATCCTACCTATTATCGTGATCATTTGAAGGTTTATTTTTAAATAAAATTGCACTTTGAGAGTTTAGCTACTGTGCAAAGTTTCACTGTTGAGCAAGCATATTTTTCCGAAATATCGGCTTCCCACAGAAGATCAGCAACTTTACAACGGACAACAGCACAACCATTGACCACATCTACTGCAACCAACCTATACTTTCTGCTGGAACACTTGAGACTTACTACAGTTATCACAAACCTGTGTGGGTCAACATCAACAAAACTGTAGACCATCTGTAACTCCCGAAAAAAGAAAGCGGACATGGACTAACTGAGTTCCAACAATCCGGAGTACCTCTCTACCTCAGTATCACATCCATGCACCCAATACCAAGGTTTGCAACAATTCCATCATCTGTATAACACACCTGGGCCTATCGTACTATTGTACTATGCCTTTAACATTTTACATTAACCAACAATACATGTGAACATTCCCTTACACATAATTGAGAGCCACTTTAATGCTCCTCTTATCAGAGCGGGTGGTTGGTGGGTGCCCGCCCCTTTTATATCTAGTTGTCTCTAGCCAACTTTCCATACAAATAAACATGACTGGTTTCCCCCCAACTACTTCTGTTGCCCCTTATTGAATGCCCTTCATCTGTCTATACCGGAGATTTATATTGCTCATGTGAAAGGGACGGCAAGTTCACACTAGGCCGATGGGATCAAGTGTGGTCGTGGCCTCTAGTTATAATATGTTGTGCTTTTAGCCCACTTGGGCATATTTATGCAAATAAATCTATTCTATTCTATTCTATTATATTCTGTGTTCATACAAATAATCAGTTACATCGATTAAAGCTGTTGTAGTCGAGTGCTTAGGTCTGAAGCCTGACTGATGTGAATTAAGAACGTTGTTTTGTTCAATATACTTGTACAATTGTCGATGCACAAGTTTTTTGAAGACTTTCATCACCACTGGTATCACAGATATAGGTCTATAATTACCGGGTTCAGTTTTCGGAAGCCGATACGGAGAGCTTGACCTCGGAATGGTCAGCCTACATCCCAGGAAAGTGAGATTGCTGAGAATCTATCTACTGATACGGAGAGCTTGACCTCAGATAGTCCGCCTACATCGCAGGAAAGTGAGATTGCTGAGAGTCTATCTACTGATACGGAGAGCTTGACCTCAGATAGTCAGCCTACATCCCAGGAAAGTGAGATTGCTGAGAGTCTCTCTACTGATACGGAGAGCTTGACCTCAGGTAGTCCGCCTACATCCCAGGAAAATGAGGCAGAAACTATCTTCTGGGATCGTATTGTGGATGAAGTTATTCGTAGTTATGCTGCGGTAATCGAAGACGGCGGACAGGATAATTTACAACAGGCGTACACCGAAATGCGGACCTGCATCAGGAAAACAGCCATGGCCATCTATAAACGGTATAGCCTGCTGCCGCTTGAAATGAAAGGCGACCCCACGCACAGGTCCGTCATGAAGACCAAGCGTCACTTGGAAGAGGATATGGTTTACCACCCACCGAGGCCCTGAAAAATGCGATCAGAATGCGCAAACAACTGTTTCAGGACATGCTGCCCGAACAATATCCTGAACTGCCCGACGATGCTTAGGTCACACCGATCAGAGATGGAACTTTCTGAAAGGGCGACTTCTGATTGGACAAGAGCAGCCGAGAATACATCTACAGGCAAGAACGGATATGACAGATACAGCGCCAAATGGTGGCCTCTGATTGGACAAGAGTCTTCTTGAATTGTAAACATACCCAACGCGGCTCCCCCAGCGTGGGTTTGTTATGATGGAGGGGAAAATAAAATGATTGATCTCTCATCCTTGTTGTTGTTGTTGTTCTCTCATCTGTCATCCTTGTTGTTGTTTTTCTCTCTCATCTGTGTATATCATGACGTCAAGGCATTATGCTAGGGCGTTACGGTGTGTTGACGGGCGCCAAGTGCATTTCCAGTGAATTAGTGACATGGAAATCAGAGCTTTTGGGCTAATTCACTAGGGCGTTGAGCTTGGTGTTGGCGGACGTTGAGATGGGCGTTAAGGCGTAACGACGGGCGTTGAGCACGCCTCACGGGCATTGGGCACGCCTCACTCACTCACTGCATTGCACCGCAAGGTCAGTAGGGCTCAAACTGCGCTTTTATACCCCAAATTGACCTCTGTGACCTCCCCTCTGCACATTGCGCTGCAAGGTCAATAGGGCTCGAAATGCACTTTTATACTACTAAATTGACCTCTGTGACCTCCCCTCTGCGCAATGCGCCGCAAGGTCAATGGGCTCGAAATGCGCTTTTATACTACTAAATGTGAGTCAATATACTGTTACTATACTATCCTCCGCGCATTGCGCCGCAAGGTCAATAGGGCTCGAAATGCGCTTTTATACTACTAAATGTGAGTAAATATATTGCTACTATACTATCCTCTGCGCATTACACCGCAAGGTCGATAGGGCTCGAAATGCGCTTTTATACTACTAAATGTGAGTCAATATACTGTTACTATACTATCCTCTGCGCATTGCGCTGCAAGGTCAATAGGGCTTGAAATGCACTTTTATACTACTAAATGTGAGTCAATATCAGTTAAGGACCCGGATGTAAAGATGGACGAGATGAAAGGATACAGGTCAGTACATGCCTTTCATTCAATCAATGATACAGGTCAGTACATTGACCTTTTAAGCCCGGACACCGATATTAGACCCTTTTGGATATGGTTGATCGGGGAGTCCGTGTTCCGCTTTTTATATTTTTCTGGAGAAACTACATACACCCACTTCCGTCCCGTACCCGGATATAAGGCTGATGCCGCGGATGTAGGTCAGCCTACCGTAGGTACCCCAAGTCCCCGGCCGATTAGGATGAGTGGATGGAGTACAAGGACACACGAAGGAGGACAAGTGCCCGGCTGTGAAACAAGTCTGTACACGTATTTCTATCATTTAGGTCACAAGAACCCGGATGTAGGTCAGCCTACCGTACCCTAAATCCCCGACCGATTAGGATGAATGGACGGAGTACAACGACACACGAATGAGGACACGCATTCCTATCATTTAGGTCACAAGAACCCGGATGTAAAACAAGTCTGTACATGTATAGACCCGATTGACCTGGATGTCCAGTACATCATACAGCCATAGACCCGTTTCAGGTCAGTACATGCATTCCTAACCCGGATGTAGGAATCACGCCCGATTCACACCTACCGGAAGTGACATCATACACTTGCGCATCCTAACCCCAGATGCAGGTCAGTACATGCTCATTGACCTCTGATCACGTGATCTCCACATGATGGAAAAACCCCAGATACAAGTCAGTACATGCTCATTTTTTTTAACAAGTCAGTACATGCCTTGATCACGTGATCGCCACACCCCACCCACGTGGTCCACATGAAAGTAGGTCAGTGGGAGTCAATATTCCCTTTGTATACTACTAATGTGTCAACAGGATGAGATTTTGAAAACATTTGATATACATGTATTAAATTAATAATATCTAACCCTGACCGGTCATTAATAATGACAACTCTGATGATAACAATGGCAATACAATCATTTTTTGCCCTGAAAACTGACCTTACTGACATATTGCGTTCGTGTGCAAACGTTAGCTAACAAGTAAAATCTAAAAATAGCACAGTCCATATCCGTCTTAGTGCGCATGCGTCACTCCCATGATGCAACTAGTTCTTCACTTTTTTACTTTGGCCCGCCATTGTAAAGACTTCTGTTAACAAAGCTCTCGAGAAAAATCGAAGGATTTACGTTACAAAGACGGATCTGGATCGTCAGCAAGACTACAACCATTACTATATCAGTTGGGAAGTATTATTTGCTGTTAGTTACAATAATTATGGCCTCAATGTTCTGTGGTGTCTGTGGGAAACCAAAGTCAACGGCCGACCTGCAATCCATTTGTTTGCCGTGTCGCGGCCATATTGTTTGCGACCGTAACCATAGATGCCAAGAGTGTCAACAATGGCCCGATGATTGTTTTGAAGTTATGACTGGGTCGGGTGTGGGTTCTGGGTCGGGTGTGGGTTCCCTTCCCCCGGGTTTGGGAGTGGAGACATCTGTAACTCCGTCTTCTCGTTTTTATGAAAACGGGACGACGAAGAAGCCTGCACCGGTTGGCAGTCCCTGGTCGAGCCCTCTACGGTCTTTAATTAGTAAAAACCTTGTGCCTAGTACAGATACCTTGAGTTCTGATTTATTTACAGAAAATAGGAAGAAGAAGCCTATCAAGGTACTGGGCTCTATCCGAGACGAAACGGGAATTTCCACGGATGTCACGGTTAAATTGGAAGATCCTGCTAGCGAGTCCCCCATGGAGACGGATGAAACGCAGACGGGAATGAGGACCACTACAACAACAGAGAATGGTGGGGTTGATACAATTGGGAAAAATTCCATTAGGAATAATCCCGTATCACCCCAGGCAGTCCGTGGCCTGGTGAGCAGTGCTACAGGGACTGATTGTCGCTCGCAATCAGTCCTTGACTATATCACAGCGGGGGTAACTTCTTATAGGTACAAGGCCAATGTACCTGTGGTTTCGCCAGGTGTTAACACCACGGTCTTACATAATACCTCCTATAAATATGGGATCTATTGTGCAAGACCGGGCGAGATCAAGCCCTGCGCAGGCGATAACTCGAGGGTTGTCAGACACGCAGGGTCGAAGTTATTATCCCGCAGTGTCACTTCCGGTTCCGCAGATAAATCCCCTGGGAGGTTCTGGGAATACGGCAGTGGCCCAGTCACGGCAGGTGACTGGTTCCGGTTCTGAGTCGGGAAATCGACCGTTCTCAGCGGCGATTATACCAAATAAGACTCACTATCAGGTTCCGGTCAGTCATTTCCGGTCCCCACTGGGTTCCGGTTTGGACACATCGTCCTTCCGGTCCCGTTGTGAGGCCTGCTGTGGCGACTTCGGGTGGTTTGAGGCTTCCGGTTCGCCCGGAGATGCAATGGCCTAGCCATTCTGCATCGGCCTGTAGGCAAGCTTCATTCAACCCAAGGGTCAATACGGAAGTTCCGGTAATTGACCACTCACTGTCAGCTACGATCATTCGCCGAATGGACCAGCAGGCAGCTGAGATGACTCAATTCCGGCAACTGTTGCTGGCTTCTACCGGTAATGCTGAGGTTCCGCAATCGGTTCCGTCGCAGTTTCCGGGTAGTATGTCACATCCGATTGATCTAACGGTTGATCCACCGATGAGACGTCAAGGGCCCGTGAGTCGTCGTTCACTTGAGGATTCTGATAATGATCTAGATCCCGAACGACGCTTATATCCGGAAGTACTTGATACTCTGTACGAGTTGTACCCGAACATGACACGGTCCCCGCCCGCCTCCGACGTCCTCTCGCCTGCAGACTATGGCAGAGGCTCCGTCTAATTACACCAGGCAGACGGCGTCATTACCTGCCTCAAACGCAATTCATGGACTATGCTCAGTTCTAGAGACGGTCTTTTCCCAGCCCAAGACACAGCAGGAACGTCTCGCAAGGACTAGTAAACGTGCTCTCTTCAGACAAGGCTCTGTTTCGGCACCATTTCCGGAGAGAAACCTTCCTCAAGAGCGTACGGTATTCATGAATCTGCCTTTGACTTTAAGGCTACTGAACCGGAACCGGAATTTGCCAACATCTGTTATGGCAATAAGGTTCCGGTCAAGGTCCCGCTTTTGGGCAAGCAGGCTTCTACTCTAGAAGAAGCTGCGCGACAGGGGGTAGCTATTGCCTCACACATGGATTGGTTTTTAACCGCTATATCCACTGTACTGGGCAAGCTGTCGCAATCCCGATTGGAAGCCAGTAGTAGATCTGATCTGCAATTACTGGCGGACCTACAGAATGTAGCAGCTAAAGCTAATGCGGACGCATTAGCGCTGTCTGCATTCAATGCGGCGATGTTAGTTCACATGAGACGTCAGACTTATATGTCCTCAATTGTGAACTACGCTCCCGATGTAGTGCTACGTAGTATAAAGGAACAATCGTCCGCATCTGCGCTGTTGTTTAATGGGATTATCCCGTCTCTTAGAGAACAAGTAGACAAGGCTAAGCCTTCTATTGTTCCTAGAGCGGGTGGTGCGGGGACTAAGAGAGTGTCTAACGACACTTCCGGTTCTCCTACCAAAATGACCAAGGCGGCCGCTTCCACTTCCGGTCCGAAGGGAAGCAAAAGGTCACTGGTCAGAACCCTCAATAGCAAGGCCAGAGCACTTCCGGTAAAGGTAAAGGAAAGCGCTCTGGCAAGAAGCAGCAGTCTGGCCGGTGACGATTCGGGCCATGTCAATCTGTTGACTTGGCGGGACCTCGAATTGCCACAACTTCCGATCACTCCCAGTAGGAGGACGACTACAGGGGTTTTAGCGGAATTGGCTAAAACTGGAGATGGACCCTTGGGTAGTCAATACCCTTCGGTATGGCTGCCCACTAGAGTTCTTAGTGGCTTCTCCCTTGACTGCCGCTCCACTTCCGTCTCGTATTCCTATACGAACGGAATATCTTCTGGAAACACAGGCATCTGTGGACAAACTCATCCAGAAGCAAGCAATAATAGAACTTCCAGTCAACGACCGGCCCCCCGGGTTCTATTCTCCGGTGTTTCTTGTGCCGAAAAAGGATACACCAGAAATGCGCATGATCATCAATCTGCACAGGCTGAACAAGGACTTCCTGTCGAAACCTCCTCACTTTCGTATGGAATCTTTCCGGTCTATCAAGATCGCCCTGGTCCAAGGGGAATGGTTAACAACACTGGATCTAAGGGATGCTTATCTGCATATCCCGATCCATCCGAATTACTGGAAGTACTTGAGATTTATTGTCGGCGCTCGCCGTTACCAGTTCCAGGTCCTTCCATTCGGGTTGGCCAGTTCCCCTTGGGTTTTTATCAGGGTGTTTTCAGCCAGTGGCGACATACCTGCACAATCGAGGCATAAAATACCATTTTTACCTCGACGACTCCATTATCAGGAATTTGTGCAGGGAACAGCTCCGTTGAGATACAAAGTTTGTATTGCTACTACTCCAGTCACTGGGTTATCTCCCACACATGGACAAATTGGAGTTAACGCCGTCCTAACGGCGATGCTTCGTAGACGTGGCTTACGACACCAATTTGGCTCTTGCTCGGCCACCGGAAGTTCGCTGGCGCAAGATATGTCAACAGATACCATGCTTTATCAGACATTCTTGCCGAACAGCCCTTCAATTTGCATCAGTAATCGGCCTGCTGACATCCACTCAGGATGTCACTCCTCGAGGCCGATTACAGTTACGTCCATTGATGCTATACCTGAATCATCATTGGAAAGACAGGCTAAGGAATCCCATGATTCCTGTCACAGAGGAAGTCAAACGTCACCTATTATGGTGGCTAGACCCTCTCAACGTGATGCCTGGAGTAACACTGCTTCCGTTTATAGCAACTCGTCAGATGTGCATGGATCCATCGATGCAAGGCTGGGGGACCCAGCTCGGGTCCAAGTCGATATCAGGCTTTTGGACTGCAGAGGAGAGATCATCACACATCAATGTACTGGAGTTCATTGCCGTCAATCGTGCTGTTCTCACATTGATAAACGATCTCAGAGGTCAGTCGGTACTGGTAGCCACAGACAACACGACTGTAGTGGCATACATCAACAAGATGGGGGGAACTCGGTCGACCAACCTATTGAGTCAAGCCGAGTCTCTATTCCACTTGTGCTGGACACACGAATTGGTTCTTCGTGCCAGACACATACCAGGACATCTGAGTGTATTAGCAAACGCTTTGTCCAGAAAACATCAGATTTTACCGACGGATTGGCAACTTCACCCGGACATTCTGCGCCAGATCTCTGTGATCTGGGAAACTCCGCAGATAGACCTGTTCGTCAATCGCCTCAACCATCTACTTCCTCTGTACATGTCTCCAGTACTGGACACACAAGCAGTGGCAGTAGATGCGCTGTCGCAGGATTGGACGGGGCTGATAGCTTATGCGTTTCCGCCTCCGGCAATCCTGCCGCTAGTACTACAAAAGATACGACAGCACCGCTGCATAGTGTATTTAGTAGTTCCCTGGTGGCCAGCTCGCACATGGTTCCACGACCTCCTGGACATAGTAGTCGACGTTCCAAGACGTCTTCCTCTATGGGAAAAACTACTTCGTCAACCGAAGTCAGCCATTTTCCACCATCAACCTCAGGCATTCCGACTGCACGTGTGTTAGTGCTCAGGAATAAGCTCGCTGAGGCAGGATTTTCTCGGGAAGCTACGCAGAGAATGGCTGCTTCCACTCGAAGCTCCACTTCCGCATGCTATCAAGGAAAGTGGAAGATCTGCCAAGAGTGGTGTTTTTGAAGAAACATTGATGCCAGTAATGCCTCTGTTCAAGATAGCAGACTTCCTCTTATATCTGTTTAAGGATAAGGGCTTGACCCCATCAACTGTTGATGGTTACAGAGCTGCCTTGTCTAGGATTATTACACTATCTACTGGTATTAATCCTGCTTCTGATCCTGATTTAACGTTCCTAGTTAGGTCGTTTAGGATTGATAGACAAGCCGTTGTACCGAAACTTCCAAAATGGGATTTGGCGCTAGTTCTGCGGAGACTTTCTGAACCTTCGTTTGAGCCTATAGCCACCGTCGAATTGAAGTTTTTGTCCTATAAAACTGCGTTTTTATTGGCATTAGCGTCAGCGGCGAGAGTGTCTGAGTTGCATGCTCCGGACATTAGAGAAGTTAGACACGATTCTAGGTGGTCTTATGTAATGATGTCCACTATACCGGAATTCGTGGCTAAGAACCAATCCTTGTACGATGGTACTTAAGGTATTTAAGGTTCCCGCTTTAGCGGATTTCTTGTCCTCTGGTGTCGAGGCGGATAACTTGATGTGTCCCATTCGATCTCTTGCGGTATATATTAATCGTACCAAGGTACCACGTGCTGGGCGAATACGATTATTTATTCCATTTTGTCCTCGGAGCCAACGGGAGATATAAAAAAATACTATCTCCTCTTGGCTCTCCAAAACTATTAGATTAGCCTACCATGAAGTGTCACCGGTTCAGACTGCGTTGTATAATGTCTCCGCTCACGAAATCAGGGCGCTTGCGGCATCCTGGCCCTTATGGACCAACAGGTCAGTAACTGAGATAATGAGGGCATGTTACTGGAGATCACATGCAACCGTCGCATCATATTATCTGAGGGATATGACACTCATCAAGGATGTTCTCTACTCTTTGGGACCCCTAGTGACAGCACAGCGGATCACCGGGGTCGGGGCGATACACTAGAGGCCTGTGTGTTTTTATCGGTTTTTAATGGTAAGAATCACGTTCCTACAAAAACAAGTGAGAAATGACTACATTGTAGTCAAAACCTGCGGCAGTGGCAATAATACAGTGAAAGACATATCAGCGGAGGTAGTGGTAATTGTAGAAAAAAAGCGCCATCTGCAAGTGTTTTCATGCCAAGGGAAGTAATTTTCAACTTCTAACACACAATTGCAGGAATTGACTAATAGATTTGACACAATATATATATATTCGCTTTCCTCGTTCAAAATCCGACGATGTTGACTGGTCCGTGCCGTCTATACTGAATTGACAGACGAAGTCACAATAATCGCTTTGGCAATGTCTTGGTACAAGTATCGTGAATTCCAAGTTTCAAAACATTCCGTTCAGCCGTTGATTTTTGCAAATCAAAAAGGCTTTCAAATATTTGGAAATCCAAACAAATTTCAAGGATTTAGTCATATAGCGCGAACATCTACGCTCTTCAGTCTCCCTTCTCGCTTACTTTGCCGAGCAAAATGGAAAATTTATATTTCCGTCAAAGTTAATTTTCAATGAATTTATTATCAGGTCTATCACTTTGATCTGTGAAACTATGGAATGGGGTTGAAGGTTTTATCGAACTGTTCAAGAGGCATAATGACATTTTTCACGATTCAAATTGAGGCCTGTGACAGTCTTGATATTCGATTAGAATAATAAATTAAGTTTCTGCATTTATGTGCGTTATCATCTGCAAACTAAATGCGGTACCTTGACACTCTTTTCCATGCAGCAAGCCAATATCAATACATGGTTTGCTCCTTCTATACAAATGATTACCTATTTCATCCTTAGGAGATATCACCTCATCCGACATGTTTGGTCAAGCCTTTTCGAAGGTTGATAATTTTATTAATTTTTTTTTTTTAAGTCAAATTCTGCAAATAAGAAACATTTCTTGTCAGTATCTATGGATATCTTCCTATAATCAATTCGCGAGTATGTTTGTCATTATTTCATTCGGAAGGTGATTTAAGTGCGAAATTTCAGGGTTAGTTCACTAAACAAGGTCTGTGTGTATAAGAGAATCATGTCGAATTCTCGTTATTATCTTTTGGTACATCAAATTATTGCATTCGCGAAAATGACTTCCAAGTCAATATGAAAGGTATCAAAATAAATTTAAAAAACTCTCAAGGAAATCAAGGTCCTAGCTTTTTGACAACGAGATCAAATAGATCGCTTTTATGGTCAGTATCTGCTAATATATGACGTAATTTCATTCGTAAAACTGATTGACAAAGTAACGTAAATTGTGAAGTGTAGAACCAGTAAGTTCTAGCAGAAATGGGCTCTGACTTGAGAGAATGATGTCAAATGCAACATGTTTCTGCCCGTTGTCTGCTGATACACATAAGTATTGATTTTACGGAAGTGATTAATGCAATTCTAAAGGGATTATGGGTGCGGAAGAGGACGAGAACATCAATACCAGCGAAGCAAGGCCTTGGCTTGCGAGAATGAGGATAGAGGGACTGTGTTCCGAAAGAGGATCATTCGAAATAGCTATGTGCCAAATTTCATGCTTGTAACCGAAAGTACACAATATAACTATGATGTACTGTTCGCGCATAGGGTTGTCGGACTCATTAAATACTACATAGTCATTTATGTATTATAAAACCGTTTGCGCATAAAGTCAGTTTTGAGTATTATCAATGAGTCGGTATAGCTAAGACAATGACAACGAGGTCAAATAGATCGCTTTTATGGTCAGTATCTGCTAATATATGACGTAATTTCATTCGTAAAACTGATTGACAAAGTAACGTAAATTGTGAAGTGTAGAACCAGTAAGTTCTAGCAGAAATGGGCTCTGACTTGAGATAATGATGTCAAATGCAACATGTTTCTGCCCGTTGTCTGCTGATACACATAAGTATTGATTTTACGGAAGTGATTAATGCAATTCTAAAGGGATTATGAGTGCGGAAGAGGACGAGAACATCAATACCAGCGAAGCAAGGCCCTGGCTTGCGAGAATGAGGATAGAGGGACTGGTTTCGAAAGAGGATCATTCGAAATAGCTATGTGCCAAATTTCATGCTTGTAACCGAAAGTACACAATATAACTATGATGTACTGTTCGCGCATAGGGTTGTCGGACTCATTAAATAGTACATAGTCATTTATGTATTATAAAACCGTTTGCGCATAAAGTCAGTTTTGAGTATTATCAATGAATCGGTATAGCTACCATTAAGTGCAAGTCCAGGGATTGGAGGGTCATTGTTTCGATTCCCACAGAGGGTTAAGTTATTCTTCCTTTCAAAACATATTTCCATATATGCGAATTGCTTGGGGGTAAAGTTAAACATCTTTATTCGGTGAAAGTTGCTGAGTTGTTCCGCTTACTTCTGAAACGTAATTGTTGCGTTTGTTTTTATGATGCATGATCTATAATTTGATATCAAGTATTATTCAATGTTAATCATAATGATAATGCGTTACTTGTTATGCTTCTTCGCCAATTTGTGTTTTATCTAGATTGGGTAGATAAAATGATTACTAGAAGTAGTGAACTTATTTTTCTACTTTCTAAG
>JAVTVY010050072.1:0-23148 GCA_036873755.1 Hanleya hanleyi | reverse complement strand
TAATATGTAGCCTATTTGTTCGTACAGATTTACTGATTTCTGCGTAAGCCTATCTGGACTGGGAGGGGGGGGGGGGCAGCTGCGGAAAGAACATCGGTAAGAGACCTGAAACTGTCTGACTTTTCCGACTACTTTATTGCTTCATATTGAGGCTACTTGCATAATCCTGAGTGCAAAGGACGATTGGAAAGTTTTAAATGGCGCCATGAGGTGTCCTCAGAAATTCGTGTTTTTGGTATTTATTGTCCATTGTTTTTGCAATTTTCTTGCCTAAAAGGGCAAGAACTGACTTAGTTAGACAAAACTAATTAGTCTCAATTATATTATTTCGGCTTTCAGAGAAAATATCGAACAATAAAACATGGCGGTCGTCTTTCATTATTTATTTATTTGTTCGTTTTTTTTTCTCTCACATTTTCTTGTGAGGAAAATGAATAGATGGACTGGGGGTGGTGAAACCGCTGGAGTCTGGGAGAGTTAAATAAAAATTTCAAACAAACAAGTTTACCTGTGGAGTGGCGTATTCGTCAAATGATGCAAGGGGTCCTTATTTCATTATCTAGTTTCCCGGTATTGAGGCTAAGAATGGCCGGAGGCTAAGAGTGTCCGGCTCGAATCTTCTAACCCAGCTAGGACACTTTTCTCCGCATTAGGGTCAAGTGTCCGCCCTTAGTTGCATAGAAAATGATATGAAAGGTGAAACTAATCACCAGTACATTCTTATCCATCACACCGGGTCGAAAAATATGCTTTCCTACAATTATAAGTTATCGTGACATTCACTCAAATCATGATCAATCCGAGACTGTCGCGTTTCTCCTGATTATAAGCGCAATAGTACGGGCCCATACATGTGACAGTTCCACAGGCAAGACTTTGGTGTAAGATCTCCCATTGAAAAGGTAATATCCTGGACAAAAGACTGACAATACAACTTGCAGCAGATCCTTTGTCAATTACATTTCGTGAGTCTTACACCAAATCGTTGCCGTTCCACACGACCGACCGTTTAAATAGACCTAATACACATGTTCTTAGTTACAGAGACGTGCTAAAAATTTGGAACTCTTCAGCTCGGGGAGATTAATTTAGTTCATATACACAGGTTTTGGTGGGGCCAGACTGTCAATCAGAGATATCAAAATGTATGATCTTGTATTACTATAGTTTCAGTTCTGAAGAAAAAAGTACTGGATTTGGACCAATATGAATTTTTCTTATCTTGTGAACTTAATTTAGCGATCATTGTCGCCGTCGATGTCCTGTGTCAGTTCTGTAAACATGTTGCGGAAAGGTTTTTTACCTGTAATCGTCTGCATGACAATTTGAATATGTGTTGCCACCTTAATCTCCGATAGTTGTCGACCACTCTGATTCTAACTCCTTTGAAATGCTATAAATGTTAGGTCACTAATATTGGATCACCCGTTCGTTCATTTATTCATTCATTCATGCGTTCATTCATTCGCAATCGCGCACGTCAATTTACATGCGTGTTATCGTCGTCTAACTTATTTTGCGTATGTATTCTTTATGAGTACGGTGCGGCACGCACGCACCCGTGTGCGACAGTTTGTTATGCAATTGTAGGCCGTTCTCGGATATAAAACTGGCATACCGGTACGACTCCGGTATTCGCCTACTCGGTGTAATCGTGGTCGAACTGCTAACAATCTTCCCGATTGTTCATTACTATTCAGGTGTATTATTCGTACATTTTTCTCGTTTATGGAACGGTCAGTATAATTGATAGCTGCTATAACATGACCCAAGGGTAATATTTCGATTGTGTATTCTGATTGATATATTTGAGGTTGAATAGCATTGTTTTATGGGGATTATTGTTAATTCGAGGATTATTGTGAATTATTGTGGACATTATTATCTAATTGACTAAAGCTGAATTGATGTTCGATTGACATGTATTCGCCTACTCCTGTAATCGTGGGCGGACTGCTAACAATCTTCCCGATTGTTCATTACTGTTCAGGTCCAGAATAAACTCGGTGTAGCGGTTGTCCAAACTCCTGGTGTTGAGTCTTTCCTTGCCGTCCAAATAATTTATCCCGTGACGAACACCTTCTCTGACAGATGGCCAGGATGTTGGGAAAGTGTTGTACACCCAGGATTCTGATCAGTGTTCATTTGTCTTCTTTTATAAACTTAATTTAACATACCAGTTTCATAGTTATGACTAACGGTAACAGTTTTTTCATCACTTATTAACGCAGTTTGGCCTTGCCACATTTGTCACTTCATGTATGGACAGTGCTACTATTTTCACCATCTCAAACGTTGATTATTGGAAATTAACTGTACGTTACATATACATTTAAAAAGCTTCGAGAGACAATTAAAGTTTTATTCGAAAAAAAAATAATAATCAACCAATCAACAAATTAGAGTGAGTGAATGAATAGGGTTTAACGTCGCTTTCAACACTTTTTCAGCTATATCACGACGGGGAAGGGAAGGGAGGAGAAGGGGAGGAGCGGGGGTACCTACTTGTAATAGAGCAGATCTAATGCTGCCGTTTCATAGTGCTGTCCCACCGAAATATCATGCACTGCCAAAAATAGGGTGCTTAAAACGAGGAAAAAAAACTTATTTTAAGAAAAAATCATTTTGAAATAAGATAAATTATCATGGAGTGGTGTAAGAATAATTTACTTATGGATATTTCCTTGGATAAGAAAATTATAAGTTTATTTATCTTATTCAAGATTCACAAATCCTATACGAAGATCTTAATTAAGAAAAAAATTCTTGGCGCTTTTTACTCATTTAACAAAAAAATCTGATTTTTTCTTCAGTAAGATAATTTATCTTGCTATGAAATCTAAAGTAAGATATTTTTGGAGTGGGGTAAGAATATTAAACTTATTCCAGATAATTAACTTGTTCAAGAAAAACTGACCACTTGGATAAGAAAATATTTCTCAAAGCTGTTAACTTGGATAAGAAAATATTTCTCAAGGCTGTTAAGTTAAATATTCTTACTCAAGAAAACATGTATACAATCTTCAAGATAAATTATCTTGCATTGTAAATTCAACAAAGGGATCTTGAGCTAGCAACATTTACTTAAGAAAAAACATACTAAACAACATTTAATCAAATTAAATGACAAAAAAAAAGATTTTAAATATGGGGAAATTTTATTCAAATGATGCATGTAGTGAACAGTCTTTACATATTAGAAACAAAAGTTCATGCATGTAGAAGAAGTATCCCAATTATTTCAGCCACGCCGCAATTCCCCACAGGATCAATAAAACAATGAGCTCCATAGTGACACTTCAAATATCTTCCTACAATCTAATTAACGTTTTTAACTAATGTTTTTTTTAATATCATATTACTGCCAAAAACTGAGTGAGTGAGTGAGTAGGATTTAACGTCGTTTTCAACATTGTTTCAGTCATATCACGACGGTGCCTACATGTGCCAGAACACGAGAGTGCCCACAGTTCCTATTATTCTGGACACTGATCAGCCCAGTCAGTACAGCACCCGGTCACCCATCCAAGTATTGACCGAGCTCAACGCTGCTTAACTTCGGTGATCTGACGAGAACCGGTGTGCCCAACGTGATGCGCCGTACCCTTGCCAAAAACTGAACATGAATATATGCTTCTTACAGCTAGCATTATACATAAAAACATGAGCAAAATAAAATCATGCAATTGAAGTGTGAGTGAATGAATAAGATTTAACGTCGCTTTCAACTCATCATGCAATTGAAGGGCAAAAGTAAGTCATATATGTAAAACAGATAAATAAAGAAATTATTTTAAATATTTTAAGGCCTTTGTTCTGGCATTCATCCTTAAAACCTCTCATTGACAAGTATTTCTTTCCATTTATAGCAGTAATACTAGAATATATTTGCACAACATTTCTCGCCCATGTCAAAACTGTATAATAGTTCTCATATGTATGGACAGGCTATTTTTCTGCCTAAATTTACAATCGCACAGTTGACAGGCATACGGTTTCTCTCCAGTGTGTGTTCTCATATGTTGAGTTAGGCTACCGCTATTAGCAGATCTATAATTACATATCGAACACAGATACGGCTTTTCTCCAGTGTGTGTTCTCATGTGTCTATCATGCGCACTCTGATGAGTAGATTTGTAATCGCACATTGAACATGAATATGGCTTTTCTCCAGTGTGTGTTCTCATGTGTTTGGTGACGTGAACTTTGCAGCTGGACCTATAATCACAGAATGAACATGTGTAAGTCTTGTTTGTGTCTTGTACTACGTCATGATCCCTTTCAACTGAAAGCGAGCTGTTCACAGTTGACTTCTGGTCCTCGGTTAGAATGTCCAGTTGTTCAACATCCATGTTTCCATTTTCTCCACTCCTCACAGTTTCATTCGGGTTTGGCAAACGTTTGAAAAGAGCCACAGGATGAGGTTGAGAATCTGCATCCAGACTTGTTGAGACCGAACGCATCTTGCTAAGATCCTTCTGCTGGAAATTAGAAAATACTCAATTATAATAGTTACTATCTTTGAAAAGAAATATTTTATACTTTTTGGACTATTACGTCGTAGATGGCCATGGGAAAAATTCAGCCAAAGCGTTATCAGCATATAAGCATGCATCTGCGCTAACCCAGTCAATTCAGATCTCGACACAGATTTGCCTGGAGGAATTACCAGCGACTTGTTTGCAAGTGAAAGGTAACGAAGAAACCGTAACACAACCCATGATCTCTCAATTACATGTGACACTCACTTCGCTTTCCTCTTCCTTGGATCTGTATGAATCAAATCTATCGGCCTCTCGTACAATCTCGTGTTTGTAAGATTTGCGAGACTGTGGATCACTCTCCTGTATTTTTATAGCGAGACTGATCACTGAACTGTGAGAGATTCACTCTTGTCAGTATTACTCTTCAGTACCTTTTCATTTTCCAGGAGTGATCAATAACTCCATTAGAGGGGAAGTTAGGCGAGTGATGGAGAGGGAGAGGTCACTCTCCTTAAAAAAACCTCCTACTTTACTGTGTAGCCTTGTTCATTGTAACATAATTAGCCGGCATTGACGTGTACTTCCCCTCCCTGAAATGTCCATATCCCGGGTTGATATACTTTCCAATTTAACTGATGCACAGGGAACATAATTACCCAACTGGATAGTTGGCAGTTCGCTCCGTGTCATCCCCGGTACAGTAATATTGTCCCCATGCCCAACAGGTTCTTGTTTAATCATTGGCAGCATGTTTTGAGTCAACACAGAACCAGGCGTTGGATATTCTAGCTGAAGTTGTTGTAAACCTGGAACATTGCCTGGACTCAAAGGTTTGTTTTCTACTATGGGCCATGTACTGGACTCGCGCTCCGATTTCGTTTTCATCATCTCATTTATGGGCGATTCTGACAAACCCAATTTAAACCGTTACAGATGTTTCTATCACAGTTCAACTGTCTATCAAGATCCACCAGCAGAGAATCTCAAAATATCCTGGAATGACAAAGGTGAAAGACAGTAATGTGTGAAGAGGCTTAACATGTCCTCATTGTTATCTCTAGCCGGGCATTTCTCTACTAATAAACCGTCAAGGCCCCAGCGTCAAAGCCAATCCCCAGCTGTACATGTAGTTGTTGGGAAGATACTGGACGGCTGATATTTGCCAAAATCTTTCGTCATAAACGAGTAAATTCAATACCATGTCGCCTTTGTTTTTGCAACAAACTGTCTAGTTTTAGCTACACAGGGATTCGGAACTTTGAAAGAGTGGACAGAAATTGGCGAGTCCATGACATTATCCCCCGGCGACATTTTCCCCCAGCGACATTTTCCCCACCCTAATATTACGTGCTGTAATAATGTACGACCGTAAGATTGCGGATTAATCACTCAGTCAGCTTCACTAAGAGTATAATATAAACAATGTTTCAAAGAAGTTATGCACGGATTACTTTATTTACGGACTTCTTTATAATCAAGAAGATTATATGCCAATGAATGAAAAGACTTATAAAATTTGATCACTTCATCATCACGTCCGATATATTCCGATAGATTACTAGACATTCGAATTTGAATTGAAAATATTTAATTCATGAAGATTTTATACAAAATTGAACATTGAAGTAAAAAATATTTCATTCATAACGATTTAGTCAAAACTGAACTTTCAAAAAGTACATTATCACAGAAAAAAAAGTAGTGAGGAAAATTGACGATATTGCGGTCGGTAGGGCCACATAACACCGTGCCATTCATTCTTGCATTCTTTTTTATTTTGCCTGAAAAGAAGGCACGTTTACATGCATCTGCCGATGTTTAACTAAAAAGTAATCTCCCTTGAATTCCTAGAACTCTCCTACGTACAAACGCAAAAAAAAAATTCAAGGTGAGGAAATGACCGCGACTGCGATTGTTGGCAGATCGTAATTATTACAGCACGTAATATTAGGGTGGGGAAAATGTCGCCGGGGGAAAATATCGTGGGGGAAAATGTCGGTGGGGAAAATGTCGGTGGGGGATAATGTCGGTACCCCGAAAATGGCGGGTGTTATGACGCGTATACCACAAGCAGAACCGTTTTAGCACAGGCGGCTGGGACAATCTATATGCCGGCGCCATATTGAACGTCCGTAAAAAAAGAGAAAAGGCTGGAAACGGTGTTCAAGGCTTCTAGCCAAACGGGCGTAAATAAAGCTTTATCTTCTCCAAAAACTATACCACCTTTCCCCTAGGACCCCCAGCGATGCTCATGCACACTTGGGTCGTCAACACCAGGTGTTTTATCCGAGTTTTAGCCGTCAATTCAAAATCAACCCATTGGACTGTTTACCCGAGACAATGACCCAGTTTACATACGAATCGCCATTCCTCGGTCCTTTCCGCCTCCGTTGATCCGCTGGTAGGTCACGTGCTCCGGCTGACGCGTAGGGGATTTCCAACTCGAGTTGGTCGGAGCGGAGGCGGAAAGGACCGAGGAATGGCGATTCGGATGTAAACTGGCTCATTGTCTCAGGTAAACAGTCCAATGGGTTGATTTTGAATTGACGGCTAAAACTCGGATAAAACATCTGGTGTTGACGACCCAAGTGTGCATGAGCATCGCTGGGTGTCCTAGGGGAAAGGTGGTATAGTTTTTGGAGAAGATAAAGCTTTATTTACGCCCGTTTGGCGAGAAGCCTTGAACACCGTTTCCAGCCTTTTCTCTTTTTTTTACGTACGTTCAATATGGCGCCGGCATATAGATTGTCCCAGCCGCTTGTGGTTTTAGTAATCAAAACGAAAGCGGTCGTTCTGAGTTTCGACCTATCCTGAATGTCACTCTACTGTCGAGCATTTTTTTTTACCAAGTGACAGGGATTTTGGTGAAGCTATCTTTCGTTTCATAGCCCATGTCTGGAATGCTTTCATTGTACAAAATTCCCTCCTATTTCGCTCCAAAAGAGTTATTGATGGTCCCCAAATTAATTGTTTACCTACCTATCAGAACAAAATGTAACTATTATCGTTTACACTATCGTCGCCCAGTGCCCTTGTATAGTGTAACCACCATAGGTTTAGCCTATGGTTGCTACAATATTATATATGAGGCTGGTAGTCCTTAATATCTTTTCTAGTTTGGGCTACCAGTTTCCTCTACCAAGGAATCCAAAGCTATATTAATATAATTGGAAGGTCTTCATGATGTACAGTTCAAAATTCAGTTTGACAGAAAGCCTGTCGTCTTTTTCTGGCATTGGACCAATTTTTATTTTGGTCGAATCTCATTAGCATGTAGATCTGTCCCATTCCAATGACCCTTCTAGCACCTAATGGTCAATTGACCATTGAAATATTTCACTCAAATACTGGAGTGGTATGAATTTCACTCAAGATGTTTTAGAGAGTATAGACTTCCAATACGCATGTTTCGAGTTATGACATTACTTCGTCTGAGTGAACTCCCTTTGCGCACTGACGTCATTTGGCGAAACCCCATAATATTTGGGGTAGCGCAATGTTATTTCTCTCACAATAATACTCCTTTACCAACGCCATCAAAGCGTAACTCGATGTTTCACAACTGAAATAGTCCTTGAATAAAGTAATCTTTACACCCCGCTATGTTAAAGGATAGGGGATTGGCCCGATCGTTTCGTCAGAGGACGTTGTCACTCAGGTGATGTAACGTCATAACTTGAAAGATGCGTACGGTATTAATACCGGGCGTGGAGTAATAAAATACTTGAAGAAAGACTATGTGAACTCGGTGACAACAATCAATGCAGTTGGCGACCAGAACCATTACTTGTATGCCGGCCTTTCTGTGAAAACATGAGGGAGCAATACAGGCATCCCAGTCAATACAAAGTAGTATTGATATGTACCCAAGTTTGTAAAAAAAAGCTATCTTTATGTGGAATATTGGCCTAGGACATTTAACGAGAGTAAAGCCTAACCAACATTTTGCCTATTTATAACTATTAATCTAGTTATAGCCACAATGCAAATTGATATGTACCATCTGTATCAACGATATACCTTATACATGAAGTTTTTCTTATTCATTTTTTGTCCGAATGTAACTGAAGTAGTATTTAGCCAAAGTTCTAGTGAACACTGTTATCCATTTTACTTCCTTCCTCCACCAATTATAGATTGTGCCGTTACACACATATACATGTGCATAATTGTTTATATTAATTGCTGCCAAAAGTTACTTAACTCATTGCCTATGGCAAGTCGTTCAATTCAATTCAACTTTATGGTATCATAGAAACAATTTACATGTCCATTAAGGACTGGATACAATAACACTCAAACAACTTGTGAGATATGAACATGACCAGGCAAAAATCAAGGAGTAGTGATAACAGTAGATTGTGACTGTGAAGAACTTGATATAGATCAATACGAAACCCAGTCCAACATGGCTAGGCCCTACATGTAACCTGTAAATATAGCAGAATGTTGAGTGCCTTATCCTGTCTATAAGCGCAGCATCACGGAACAATAGAGAATTGAGAGAGAATATCACACAGGGACAATTAAATTTTTGCATTTTCTCAGTTGGAACACATTGTATATGAAGCGTGCCACTATTGTAGCAACATCATTAGGGGGATCGAGCATGAGATTGACAAGCTCATCCAGCGTGAGCGGCTCATGTTCTTAAACTTACGCCGGAAAGCCGTTGTCAGCGGCTTCTTGATAGCCTTATCTAAATACACCTGTGATTCGTTGTTTCGGCCTCATAGCGAAAAATTGACCACTTAACGGTCCCGTGATATATGAATCACTGGCTACATTCTTTTCAGCCTCGATTTAGAGTTTATTACATCGGGAATCGCCAAATAATGTCATGTCATGTGACAATTGTGTGGGGAAACTCCAAAAATGGCGGCTGCGGCCATCGTGTGTTGTGTTTTTGTTTTCTACTGACTAGACAACATACAAGTTCAAGAAAGGTTTCCATCATCAGATTTTATTTATACGAATCACCAAAGCATCAATGATTGTAAAAATATATTGATAGCTTCATGAAATGCAACAAATGAAAGGGGTTTTCCAAGCATGGCGTCACCATCCCGTGTGGGCGATGTAACTTTGTAAGTTGTGCGTGGTTTTTTTTTCTCCCGACTTGAAAAACAACAACAAACAATTCAAGAATGGTTTCCATCATAAGTTTTTATTTATATGAATCCCCAAAGCTTAAGGATTGTAACTAGGCCCATGGGCATATATAGAAAGGTGGTTCAGAAGATAAATGCTATTGCTTGATTGAGGGTTGGGCCAGATACCATCCATCGCAAGTGAAATTTTCTTTGCATAATCTAGATTTTATTGCACATTGTACTTCCATTTGTAAATAGTATTTTGTAATTAATGGCTAACAGGAAAAATAGTTTTTCACTGATTGTCATACCCGACTCACCCGAGTATCATTTTCAGAGACTTGATTGACTGGTAGCAATAGTGGAGATATAGCTGCTTCCTGAGCAGCAGATTTCTTTCCCAGAGTTTCAATTCAAAATAGTATCTATTTGTTTGAAAACCCCCCCAAAAAACTGGCCATAATACCAAGCTGATCCGTATGTAGTGGTACTACTATTATACATACACCCGGTACTGGCACTGAATGAAAGTATTAGATTCACAAGTGCCAAGGCATCCATCTCAGAATATTTCAGTTCTCAGACATGTCAGATAGTATTATTTCTAAGTTTAAGTTCAATTGATTCATTAATTTCACTACATACATGTACATATATTCCTAACACCAGTCCATGTGATGACCTAGTTTTAGCTTGACCTCTTCATTCTTCAGAAATTAGACCCAGCATAGATACATGCAACCTGTAACCACCTGGGCCATCTATACGCGGTAAGACTGACCCTGGGATCGTGTGTATCCATTTCAGACTACTTTCGGCAACTGCTGGAGGGAATTTCCAGAACTCAATACCACGTGACTTCGTCAGCTAATCAGCTAAAGTCTACCGACGTAACCCGCCATTTTCGAGTCATGTGATGATCTACTTGTTCAAAATTACAGACCTACCACACCTCTTGGATGATACGAAAGTTATTCATACCTATATATATTTTGTAAGCCCAGGCAATATCTGTTTCCTGGGTATGTATGAAAACCTGTAATTTATCAGTTTTCGAGTCTGTTCTCCGCCGGATGAAGGCCGAACAGAATCCGGTAAAACACCGGATATCGCTCCGCGATAATGGAGACACACGATTCGCAAGCCATCTTATGGATGGCGAAGTGTACGCAAATGAGATACATGTACAGCCCCAAGAGCTATGGTGGGGCAGCTCTTTACACATGTACATGTTGCCTCCTGAACTGCATTTCTCTGAGCTGTCAATCTTTGGAAGAGTGACCATAGCAGGCTTCCATACTTTAGTGCGTATTAATCTGATATCTCAAAAGAAAACAATTAATAGAGTATTATTTAATACAGATTTGAGATTAAGTACATGTTAAGTGACTATATATAGGCCTACAAAGCCTGTCCATCCCTGAAGGATAACTATTTTGGTCTGAGAAAGAATAAACAATTTGGAACTATTTTTATAGGTGTACTTCGCTGGACAACCCTAAAACCAGAAATTTTCTATATCCCATAATAAAGGTGAGACAACTCACCTTTCTGAAAATATATACCTACGGTATCCATGGAAAAATGTTAGGGCCATCATACCATATGTGGAAATTAATATTTTTGCATAATTTATTCCGCAAGTTGTGAATATTTATTCCATAGGTAAAGAGTTCATACATGTAGATGAACTGTGAGCAACAACGTTAATATATCAATTTATTATCATATACAACAAAGTATCTAAACTACAAACTTGGTTATGCTGATTGTAAGTTTACTTGACACTCCATGTTAAGTGTTTTACTTTGATAATTGTATATTTGTTTAAAGGCTGTTTCGAGCAGTTATCCATGTATTTTCCCCCATATATCACAGAGAGTGGTTTGGGCGTAAAGGAATGAATTGAATTGAAATTGTATTGTGCAATAAATTAAATTATTATTATTCCCATCCAAATCTGTCTTTTCCACTGCATTCGCAGAGTATAAATTATAATATTGGGAATTTCATTTGGATTTTCTAACTTGATATGTAATAGGTAAAGCCAGAAGAGAAGGCAGATTTTCTATCTGCGTTCGCTTCTAGGCTTTGCCTATTTCATATTACTTTTGGCATAAACATTACCTGTACCCTACCTACAATTAAGGGTATAATAACTGCCGAGTCAAATTGTTTGCTTCGTCTGCAAATGGCTGCGATCTGCTTATACTCGCGGCGACAATTCAGTGTTTGAGCGCGTCTCGCAGAGTTATGCCCCTTTGACCATATTGGCGTCCATGTTCAGTTATGCCGGTGTTTGGTTGCTGGTGTCTACAGATTTTAGATTAAATGCCACTGGCAACTGAATAGTCAAATAGGCTATCAAATGTGTCAAATTAATATTCTTTTTTGCACATAATGGGTTGTGTTATATTCAAATTCATAGTTGTTAACCTACCTGGTCAAGGTATACATGTATACCGTACAAAATATTGCACTGCATGTTTCGGCCTATAATAGTTCTGCCTCTCATCTTTACTCAGCTTCCCTATAGATTACTCTGACATCATCCATTCATTAGCTTGCTCCACCCCTGCACGTTTAATTCCCTTGCTCCTAAGGGACCATGCAAAATTTATTGATGGGGTAGGACCGGTGCAAACAGTGGGGGGACCAGGACTGTTTTTCTCGCTATTTTATGTAGGACATTAATTTTTTTTACGTGACTATCCATAGGACCAAGAATTTGTTGTTTTTTTCAAAAAAAGAACAAAGAAAAAAAATACGAAGCTGTTCATCTGAAAACGCCTGGACTCTGGGCCCTGATTCGATAGGCTTCTGGGTCATGACCATATGGTGTGCCCAGGGATGCCATTCTTGAGATATATCGGTAATGAGATTTCAAAATGAAGAGTTGAATGGTATTGGAGATATGTATCATTGATGATTTTGCATAAATTAAAAATGACCACCAAGGCTTCCGCCCAATCAGAAAAGCCGGCTTGGTAATTTATTGAAAGTCTTGAGGTATCGATGATGCACACACTTTCATATTGAACAGTTGAATGACATCAGTGATATGTACATGTATCATTAATAAAAGATGGCCACGGTTTCCATCCAATCAGAAAAAACGGTTTACTAATTTATTGAAAGTCTCTTGATGCATCGATGATTCACCAACTTTCATATTGAACAGTTGAATGATATCAGAGATATGTACATGTATCATTAATGAGTGCATAAATGAAAGATGGCCACCAAGGCTTCCACCCAATCAGAAAAGCTGGCTTGGTAATTTATTGAAAGTCTCTTGATGTATCGATCGGATGATGCACCAACTTTCATATTGAACAGTTGAATGGTATCAGAGACATGTACATGTATCATTAATGGGTTTCTAGGTGATCACCATATGTGTCATTCAAGCTTGGTGTTATTTGCATAACAACAAACTTTGTTCGGGCAGGTTTCCTATTGGAAGGGGAGATGCATACAAAAGAACAGGACACTTGGGATACTGAATAAAATACTCTAAATATCAACATTAACTATCAGTCGGGTATCTGTGAACTACAGTGTATATGCCTGACAAGATGAAACCACTGAAACAAAGACCCTTTTATCACTGAACAACTAGCATGTCAAATACAATGTACTCTAAAAGTTCGTTATCATTAAACCTGTAAAACAGTTTTGGCACAGCTATGTAATATCAACAAATAATTTCAATGAAAAATCATGTACATTGAGCACCACTGTTCCATACTGCAAAAGTGCATGTGCATATCACATATTGGTTAGGGGGTGGTGTTTACAGATGTGGTTCACCAAATCCGGGTACATGTAGGTCACTACATAGATAGGACCAGAGTTTTTTTTTACCTAAGATCCAGATAGGACTCATAGTTTTTTTGGTTCGAAGATAAGGGGGACCAAGGATTTTTTTAGCTGATTTTCCTTGTTGCACCGGACCTACCCCCTCGATAAATTTTGCATGGTCCCTAACCTTTATTATGGATACTCAAATTAATAAATTAACCTATTCTATAATACATTCTCATACATGTATGATATATCTATATATCCTAGTATAGACACTTTGGTCTTTGAATTTCTAAGTGACCATACGTTGTTTTAACAGGTCAAAGATCAGTCAATGAATCAAGTTTCCTGTCGATACGCTATACACTTACATTTCGGTTGTTTGTGTTTTTCGTTGGGGTTTGGGGTATCGATGATTGATAATCCATAACTTCACCGGGTTCACCCTTACCGTAAGGCAGTCGACTCAGACCAGACTTCTCCAGGTCTTACATATTATTTGGAAACCTCCGGCAGCTTCATCTGATGTTGTCACACGATATATCACGTGGTAATTTTGAAAGCCCTGACCCATAAATTTAACGAGTCACGTAGCATTATGCCTCGACAAAATCGGGAATATGGCGGCTTATTCGGTTAGGAAACTGAGTTCAAGATGCCAAAACGGTTATGTCGTAAACATTTGTATTTGGACTGACATTTTTCTAAAGAGGTGAGAGACTATGGACAATTTCCTGGTCATGGACCGTTCTTAATGCAGATAATTATTGAAAGAAATTCCTTCAAACGGCTCAGACACGAATCCGTGGTCGGGTTGCCCTAAGTTTAAGACGTGTTACGATCTACAACGCTCAGCTCTTGGTCTAGAGCGCTCGGCGTAGATTGAATATCACCCGTCCAATATCTTTCCAATACATGTAAATGGGGCGGGGCCTTGTACAAGGGTCTTGAGCGCACATAGCAGGCAACAGACCACTTTAAAAAATAGTACCGATCCTTTGACCCCCTTTCGGCAACCTCAACCAGAGAAGTGAAATGTTTTCAATATTTTTTCCTCTCTGTCGTGACGAATACGTATAGGTCAGTGGTAGTTGATCGGAGTATGTGTTCGGTTTCGCTGTGCGTTTGATTTCAACTCAAGGCTTAACACGGTGTTGCTTGGGATTATTTGGGAGCCTGTGCGCCCCTTTCTGAAAGCAGAGAAAAAGGTAAAAAAATATGACATCATTCGTAGGAGCGCTCAGAACTCAAAATCAGGGTGGGCGACCCCCGTTAAGAACCTTGTCAGGTTGTAGCACTTGAACAAAGAACGTATTGTCGAAATACGCAAGTCTAGATTTAATTAGGGAATCGATAAGATGCAATCACGTTAATAATGTAAATCTGCTAGTGGACTATGTACAGAAAGGTCCATAAGTCTTGTTAGTTTGTTGTCCTACGGCACGATTCCTCTCAACTGGAAGCGAGCTGTTCACAGTTGGCCTCTGGTCCTCGGTTGAGATGTCTAGTTGTTCAACATCCATGTTTCCATGTTCTCCACTCATCACATTTTCCTCCGGGTTTGACAGACGTTGGAAAAGAGCCACAGGATGAGGTTGAGAATCTGCCTTCACATTTGAGACGAAAAGCGTCTTTTTAAGATCTTCTTGCTGGAAATTATACAAAAAAAAACTCAATTATAATGGTTACATATGTGAAAAGAAATATTTTATACCTTTATGAACTATTATGTTGTAGATGGCCATGTGCAAAAGTTAGCCAAAGCCGTATCAGCATATAAGCATGCATCTACGCTAACACAGATTTGCCTGCGTCAGATTTTGTCTGAACCCTAAAATTCCACTGAAATTGATGTTATTTGTTACATTCTCTTATTCATACGAAACAGATCTACAGCTATAAAATGAACATCGGCGGAATATAAGATATTCTGGATATTATCTATTTTCAAGTTATATTCGATATAAGACTTTTATTTAGGCGGGATTACCAGCGACTTGTTTGCATGTAAAAGGTAACGAAACTCCTAGAATCCTAGACAAAGAAGATGCAAACAGTCCCATGTAATTATGAATTATTTACATTAATGAATGCGTGTGATTCGTTCTGCATTATCACAATGCATACAATAGCCAAATCTGGGGACAACAATGTATCTAGACTTGAGCCTTTTCAGCGATACAGAGACTCGGACAATAGCTTCCTACATGAAGTATATTCCTCAAAATCACATGCGACACTCACTTCACTTTCCTCTTCCTGGCATCTTTATGAATCAAATGTATCAGCCTCTCGTACGATCTCGTGTATGTAAGATTTGCGAGAGCCGTGGCTCACTCTCCTGGATTTTTATAGCGAGACTAATCACTGAATTGCGAGAGAGATTCACTCTTGTCAGTAAATACTCTTCAATACATTTTCATTTTCCAGGAGTGATCAATAACTCTACTGGAGAGGAAGTTAGGCGAGTGATGGAGAGGGAGAGGTCACTCTCCTTAAACAGCTCTTACTGTACAGCGTGGCCTTGTTCATTGTAACATAATTATCATGCATTGACGTGTACTTACCCTCGCTGAGATGTTCATATCCTGGGTTGATATACTTTCCAATTTAACTGATGCACAGGGAACATAATTACCCAACTGGATAGTTGGCAGTTCGCTCCATGTCACCCCCGATACAGAAATATTGTCCCATGTTCTTGTTTAATCACTGACAGCATGCTTTGAGTCAAAACAGAATCAGGCGTTGGAAATTCAGGTTGACGTTGTTGTAAACCTGGAACATTGCCTGGACTCGGAGGTTTGTTTTCTACTAGGGGCGATGTACTGGACTCACGCTCCGATTTCGCTTTCATCATCTCGTTTATGGGCAATTCTGACAAGTCCGATTTAAACAGTTACAAATGATTCTATCACAGTTCAACTGTCTATCAAGATTCACAAGCAGAGAATTTCAAAATATCCTGGAATGACAAAGGTGAAAGACAGTAATGTGTGGAGAGGCTTAAAATATCCTCATTGTTATCTCTAGTGGGGCATTTCTCTACTTATAAACCATCAAGGTCCCAGCGTCAAGCCAATTCCCAGCTGTAGTTGTTGGGAAGATACTGGACGACTGATATTTGCCAAAATCTTTCGTCATAAACGAGAAAATTCAATACCATGTCGCCTTCGTGGACCTACTGAAACTTTGTTTGCAACAAACTGTCTAGTTTTAGCTACACAGGGATTCGGAACTTTGAAAGAGTGGACAGAAATTGGCGGGTGTTATGACGCGTATACCGCAAGCAGAACCGCTTAAGTAATCAAAACCGAAAAAGCCGCCACATTCCCGGTTTTGTCGAGGCATAATGGTACGTGACTTATTAATATACGGGTCAGGGCTGTTTATCATGTGACAACTTCAGATGAAGCTGTGAAAGGTTTCCAAATAATATACAAGGGCACTGGGCGACGATTGTGTAAACGATAGTTGTTGAATATATATTTTGTTCTGATAGGCAGGTAAACGTTTAATTTGGGGACCATTAACAACTGGGGGCGAAATAAGAGGGAATTTCCTTCAATGAAGTCATGCCTGAGATGGGCTATGAACCGAAAGATGGTCTCACCAAAATCACTGTCACTCTCTCTAAAAAAAGTTTGCTCGACAGTAGTGACATTCAGCATAGGTCGAAACTCGGAACGTCCGCTTCCGTTTACAAGATGCCAAAAAGATTATATCGTAAAGATTTGTATTTGGACTCACATTTTCTAACGAGATGAGAGACTATGGACAATTTCCCTGGCCATGGACAGCTTTCAATTCAGACATTTACTGAACGAATTTACTTCGAGCGGCTCAAACACGAATCCGTGGCCGGGTTGCCTTAAATTTGGGACGTGTTACAATCTACAACGCTCGGCCCTTGGCCTCGAAATGGGCGCTCGTATTCTATCAATAGGTAAAACAAGGGATTAACACGAAGATTTGGTAAAATCATACAAAATCGAATCATCGAACGACGTAGATTGAATATCAGCCGTCCAGAATTTCTCCCGTCCAGAATTTCTCCCAATACATGTAAATAGAGCTGGGGAATGGTTTGGCACCGGGACCTTGTACAGGGTCTTGGGCGCACATAGCACAGACCACTTAAAAAAATAGTCCCGATCTGTTGACCCACTTTCGGCAACCTCTGCCAGAGAAGTGAATTGTTTTCAATATTTTTTCCCCTGTCTGTTGCGACGAATATCTTGGAGGTCAGTGGTAGATGATTGGAGGATGTGTTCGGTTCCGCTGTGCGTTTGATCTCAACTCAAGGCCTAATAAGATGTTGCTTGGGATTATCTGGGAGCCCGTGCGCCCCTTTCTGAAAGCATAGAAAAATGCCAAAAATATGACGTCATTTGTAGGAGCGCTCAGAACTGAAAATCCAGGTGGGCGACTCCCAGAAGTTTGTCAGGTTGTAGCACTTGAACTAAAGTACGTCTTGACGAAATACGCATGTCTAAGCTTAATTAGGGAATCGATAAGATGCAATTACGCTAACATTGCCACCAATGTAAATCTGTTATTGGACTAGCCCTTGTTGGCGTGACCAGGGGATGCTCACGCCATTGGGTGGAAGAAACCAAGCTATAGCGCGCGAGCAACAACAACATTCCATTTCATGTAATTTGACAGAAATAGATATTTAAAACGTACCTTATACCATCAACTTCAATACTGTACACACACAAACTCCTCACGAAGGCACAGAGGGTAGGGAAAAATAAGTGACTCGGGGTTGTTGTTGTTCATCGGGACAAACATAACGTCTTCCCTGCTCAACTCCGTGAGCACGTGTTGTTTTGCGGAAGCCCGAGACTCTCGCCGAGGATTACCCAAAATGCAAACCGCGCACGTGTTCGGAAAGAAATTCGTCCACTGGTAAACAACATGTCAGCTGTTAGGAGGGCCATCAATTCTGTTGCTTTTTGGCACACATATACTTCAAAATATTCCGTTGTTCCGTTTTGAGTGAATAATTCAAATTCAAGTCGGACACAACAGAATTGATGGCCCTCTTAACAGCCGACATGTTGTTTGCGAGTGGACGAATTTCTTTCCGAACACGTGCGCGGTTTGCATTTTGGGTAATCCTCGTGCGCTCAAAGGAAAGGAAAGAAAGATGGCGCGAAGCGGGAAGGACGTTTTGAGATATGTATCGAGAAACAACAATCCCGAGTCACTTGGGGTTTTTTTCTACCCTCTGTGCTTTCGTAAGCAGATTATGTGTGTATATGGATAAGTTGATGAAATAAGGTACGTATTTACTCATGTATTTGGGTCGAATTTCAGGAGTTGAATGTTGTTGTTGCTCGCGCGCTTTAGCTTGGTTTCTCCCACCCAATGGCGTGAGCATCCCCTGGTCACGCCAACAAGGGCTATTATTGGACTATGTACAGACAGGCCCACTGCATAGAAACCCATTGGCGACGACATGATGGGTGGCGATATCGCCATTGAAGACTCGAAAAGAATTGGGAGACCTTCTCTCATTTTCAACGTTTAGCCACAAATCGCAATAGTGTAATATCCTTACCATGTTCTGTTCTGTATTTTCCATATCAGACAAAACGCCATTTGTGAATGTTTGAAAAAATGTCGGTGCGCGCGTTAAACACAACCTGATAATGAAATAGAAATCCTGTTACGATAATCTGGATGAATACGGACTGGAATTCATTACGGATACAATAGTTCTTTACGTATTGATAACAATGTGCAACTGAAGCGTCATCTATTGTATGCTGTCGTTATCAAAAAAGCCTAAATATATTGAGATTTATGTACCACAGTAAGCTGAAACTTAACACGTATAATACATATATTTAATGGTCTCAGATCTATTTTGGACCATTATAGACAGGTCCCAGCCGAGAAAAAACTAACATTTTTTTCCGGTCAAAGTTTTCTCAGTGGTTCCGTCATCCTTGACTTCTGCCCTTTCAATTTCGCTGAGGGGCCACCCTGGATTTGGCATCGAATCCAATATGGCGACCAAAATCCAAAATGGCCGCCAATACCCATAGAAGCTCTCAATTTCCTGCTCGAAAATTTATTTTTTTAACCACAAACTAGGTTTGTTTCTAGTCCTACGTAGGGTATGAATAATTAGTTAATTGAATGATTTGCAATTGGTCTGAAAATTCAATATGGACGCCAAAATCCAAAATGACGGCCAAAATCCAAAATGGCGGCCAATGTCCATTGAATCACACATTGTCCTGCCCTAATATGTAGAGATGGACCATCCTTGGTCCGAATACGTCCTGCGGGGTGTCATCTTGTAGCTCTCGGGGTGTAGACCCCGATTTAAGGGATATCCATGTCATCTGTGGCGTCATCAGTGACGTCATCAGTACGAGTAGTAGCGAAAGCGGGGGTTTCGGAGGTGCAATGGAGTGCGTTTGAAGTAGACGACGGCCCCCCTTTTTCCATCCTGCTACCTGATAGAGTTACCTGTGAGTGTATGCGCGGGTGTGTGTGAGTGAGTCTAATGTATCGTCTGTTTTTCATCATTGTGCACATACTGAAGTATAGAAAGATGGTATTTTGGGGATTCGTGGAGGTTTGTTGAGTGATTAAGGGACCATCCCTGGTCAAAGGGACCGTGTGGGGTATCAGTGTGAAGCTCTCTTGGGTCAGACTGGCTTGTTTTCATTGGAAGTCGCGCCAATCTGCGAAAGCGCAGTCGAGGTGTAGCAAGTAAAGTGGTCATTTTAGGAGATGCGTGGGGGTCTGTTGAGCGATGAGAGACCATTCTTGGTCCGAATGCCTCGTGTGAGGTGTCTAAGTGAAGCTTTCGTGGTGTAGACCATGACTTGAGGGGTGTCCCTGTCATCTGTGACGTCATTCTTGACGTCATCCGTAGGAGTAGTAGCCAAAGTGGGAATTTTGGGGGTGTGAGGTAAGGTGTTTGGGGTAGAAAGGGACCATGTTTGGTCAAAATGGCCCGGTTAGGGTGTCCTAGTGAAGCTTTTGGTGGGATAGGGTCAGACTGGCATGTTTTTTTTATTGAAAGAACATGTCGAATGCCAATCTGGACATGCGCATTTGTGGTGTAGTAAGTAAAGTGATCAATCTGGAGGTTGTGCGTGGGGTTGTGTTTGAGCGATTTAAGTACCATTCTTGGTCCGAATGCGTCGTGTGAGGTGTCAAAGCAAAGCTTTCATGGTGTGGACTACCACTTGAAGGATATGCGGGTCAACTGTGACGTCATTGCCGGCTTCCTCAGTAGGAGTTGAAGCCAAAGTGGATATTTTTGGCTTGTGAAGGACGGTGTTTGGGTAGGAATGTACCATCCGTGGTCCGAATGCGTCGTTTGAGGTGTCATCTTGCAGCAACACCCATCAACGACAAGATCAATGCTTCAACACTCTGGTGAATTAGCCCTGAAGTCCTGCGCGCATATACCTAGCTCTACGGGTGTAGTCCGTGATAAGTACTATTCTGATTGGTTAGTTCAAAAGTAGAGCAGCAACAACAACAACCTCAAAGATTACAGGTCAATCCTTTTATTATCTCCTCCATCACAGCACATCCACGCCAAGGGAACAGCTATGGGCGTGTTTACAATTCACTTATGCTATTGTCTGTGTTTATTCAGAAGTTCATTGTTCTTATCTCAAAATGATGAGGAACACGAGTTAATCCCTACATGTACAGACAGCACCACACATCACTATTTCCACCACCACACACCAGTTCTACCACCACCACACACTACCACACACCACCTTCACCGGGCGTTAACGCCCGTCAACACCCGGTGGTGGTGGTAGCTCCCATGTGGCAGAGCTCTTGGATCAGAGTTCTTGGAGCTCAAAGCTTGTGGAGCTCAGAGCTCGGAAGTGAGGTCATCGCACGCATGTGCACATACCTGAGGTGCACCCTGTACCCTATAGCCATTAGCGAATAGGGTACATCAGGGTGCGGGTGCGGTGCGGTGTGTAGTGGTGTATGTACATATAAGGAGTAACTCGTGTCCCTCATCATTCTGAGATCAGAACAATGAACTAATGAATACACGGAAAATAGCATAAGTGAATTGTAAACACACCCATAGTGGTTCCCTTAGCGTGGATGAGCCGTGATGGATGAGATAATAAAAGGATTGACTTGTAATATTTTATGATGTTGTTGTTGTTGCTCTACTTTTGGACTAACCAATCAGAATAGCACTTATCACGGACTACACCCGTAGAACTACGAATAGGCGCACAGGGCTTCAGGGCTAATTCATCAGGGCATTGAAGCATTCAGCTTGTCGTTGGTGGGTGCTACTACAAGATGACACCTCAGACGACGCATTCGGACCACGGATGGTCCATTTCTACCCGGAACGCCATCCTTTACACCGCCAAAATATCGAATCAAAACATCGAATTTGGCTACAACTTCTACTGAGGACGTCACAGATGACCCACATATCCCTCAAGTCGTGTTCCAGACCATGAAAGCTTCGCTTTGACACACCACACAACGCATTCGGACCAAGAATCGTCCCTCAATCGCTCAAACACATCCCCACGCACCTCCAAAATGACCACTTTACTTACTACCTCACAACTGCGCATGTTCAGATTGGCGCGACTTTCAATAAAAAAAACATGCCAGTCTGACCCTACTCCACGAAAGCTTCACTAGGACACTCAAACCGGGCCATTTGGACCAAACATGGTCCATCTCTACCCCGAACACCATACTTCACACCCCCAAAATTCCCATTTCGACTAATACTCCTACTGATTAGAAAATTAATTTTCGAGCAAGAAATTGTGAGCTTCTCTGGGTATTGGTGGTCATTATGGATTTTGGCCGCCATATTGGATTTGATGCCAAATCCAGGGTGGCCCCTCGGCGAATTTGAAAGGGTCTGAGTCAAGGATGACGGAACCACTGAGAAAACTTTGACCGGAAAAAAATGTTAATTTTTCTTGGCTGGGACCTGTCTATTAGTGTTGATACACGCGTAGGACTCACGGATGTGCACAATTTTACACGTGTGTGAAAAGGAAATCCTAACTCTTGAATGCTCAAATTTCAGTCATTCATACCATTTTCTTCTGTCCAAAAATTCGAACGGTTAAATATGGTACGGTACTGCTACCATATGATGGAGAGGTTAGTAGCGCTATAGTTATGCATGCGCAATGGTTGGTTCTGGTTATCTTCATATGTTTATAGAAAGAAATATGAGCTGTTTTCCCCTCAAAATTGGCGATTTGGCACGAGTGCACTGTTTCGCGGCCCTGTTATTCGGGAATGATGAGACTGCGTGGCTTGAAACTTTTCTCAGAACCGGTATACAATATTAGACTGTACTTCATGCCAACTGAAAAATTTTATGTACATGTAATATTTATTTTTTGGTACTTCTACCGCAGCTGTTCTGGGGTCATTTGCCCATCTTACCATCCTGGTCATCTGTTCAGCTGGGTGAAGTGACGCTACCATCAAAACGGCTTGGAAGGCCAACATATACTCTATCGACTCTGCTGGAATTTCGTTGTAAATTATCGACTGTGTCTGTCCGAATGGAAATAATGCCCCTGAAGTTTATCCACATCGGTACGATATTTGTATTCCCACGAAGTTGGCTCTCATTTGCAAATTGTCCGCTAATGAGTGAGTCACTCAATCAGTCCACCCGAATCATTTCTCTGGCAAAATAAGGTGTACGAATTTGGTACACATGATGGGTAGGCTATCATGTGTAGATGTGCACGAACCTT
>JAVTVY010050071.1:0-22574 GCA_036873755.1 Hanleya hanleyi | reverse complement strand
GAAAAATCTTGACAATCGATTTCAATAAGATTTCGTCTCAGTGTTCCCCGTCTCGAGGCGAGATAAAAAAGCTATTCAAAATATGGGGTCGACCAGGCCGTTTTTTGTCACATATTCCATATGTAACATGACCCTATTTTTAAACACCTGAAAAACGTACGAAACTGAGGCTGACGAAGGTTGACTTCGCGGCCTGACTCGCCATGTAGCTCAACCGAGCCACCCATCCGCATATGTCATTTTGAAGGAATGGTAGTACCCAGAAGCTTGGTACTTTAAATACTGGTTACCAAAAAGGGAAGGATAATTATCATGTGGTCAGACCCGGACGCTCTGCTGTATTTAAATTTTTGAGGGGGACCAATAATCCGAAACTATGGACTACTCCCTATATGACTAAGGTGTATTTTATGGAAAAAGTGTTGCTGGCGCATAATAGTCTGCGAGAGAATACGAGTACGCTAGTATATCTCACTTGCCATATAAGGGCTCTTTCGTTGGATATCCGTTCCTCCCCTTTCCCCCTACCCCATCTTTGTTTTGGTGTGTTTTACCATCTGAAGTCGACATTTCGAGATAAAACCTCAAATATTATCGTAATAGCCATGACGATGGGTTCGCAGCAACTGTCCGAATTATAATCTCACATTCTAGCTTCTAAACCATATCAGATAGGCACGGAATATGTAAAAATAACTGAAAGTATGGTCAAATTGATGTTAAATTTGTAGTTTCCTCCGTCTGGTAAATATCGAAAATTCTCACAGAATCTTCAAAAATAATGGCTAAGACGCAAATAACTGTTACCTATTCAGAGTATTTAATATTGTCCGTGAGTTTTACGTTGGAAAATATCATGTTGAGTAATCAAATTGGTGTTGGTGTCCGAGATAATGCATTTTAGATGCCATAGTCGCCCCGTCCAAGGGGAGGTAAATCTGTATAGTCCTGCTTGGCAACATGTGTTATTGGCGTAGTTGTTCTATGTTTCACTTGAAAATTTCTAAATATTCTGCCCGTCATTCGAAAGATCTGAAAACGTACATTAAAATGGTATAAAACTTAACAATTTGAGCGAAAATGACAAGGCAAATGGCCTATTACAAGTCAGAAGAGCGTATCATACGTCAGAGTATATTTTTACTGCATATAAGGTATTGCATATAGGGTGCATTCCACAGTAGACCCCTCGTTACTGGAAATAGACCCTTGGTATAGCCCTTCCGTCTTTCTGAGATGCCAAACCATCCACAAAACCCATATAAAAGTATATATTTTCTTCATGGGAATGCTCATACCATTAATTCAGCATACAAGCCAGTTATGCAAATTCAACCTGGGATAAATTTTCTTCCCTCGGAACGTACTCCATATTTTCTGCGAAATCTACTAAAATGACCCAAAATACGCCATATTTAGTTCATTTCCTGGAAAAATCTTGACAATCGATTTCAATAAGACTTCGTCTCAGTGTTCCTCGTCTCGAGGCGAGATAAAAAAGCTATTCAAAATATGGGGTCGACCAGGCCGTTTTTTGTCACATATTCCATATGTAACATGACCCTATTTTTAAACACCTGAAAAACGTACGAAACTGAGGCTGACGAAGGTTGACTTCGCGGCCTGACTCGCCATATAGCTCAACCGAGCCACCCATCCGCATATGTCATTTTGAAGGAATGGTAGTACCCAGAAGCTTGGTACTTTAAATACTGGTTACCAAAAAGGGAAGGATAATTATCATGTGGTCAGACCCGGACGCTCTGCTGTATTTAAATTTTTGAGGGGGACCAATAATCCGAAACTATGGACTACTCTCTATATGACTAAGGTGTATTTTATGGAAAAAGTGTTGCTGGCGCATAATAGTCTGCGAGAGAATACGAGTACGCTAGTATATCACACTTGCCATATAAGGGCTTTTTCGTTGGATATCCGTTCCTCCCCTTTCCCCCTACCCCATCTTTGTTTTGGTGTGTTTTACCATCTGAAGTCGACATTTCGAGATAAAACCTCAAATATTATCGTAATAGCCATGACGATGGGTTCGCAGCAACTGTCCGAATTATAATCTCACATTCTAGCTTCTAAACCATATCAGATAGGCACGGAATATGTAAAAATAACTGAAAGTATGGTCAAATTGATGTTAAATTTGTAGTTTCCTCCGTCTGGTAAATATCGAAAATTCTCCCAGAATCTTCAAAAATAATGGCTTAGACGCAAATAACTGTTACCTATTCAGAGTATTTAATATTGTCCGTGAGTTTTACGTTGGGAAATATCATGTTGAGTAATCAAATTGGTGTTGGTGTCCGAGATAATGCATTTTAGATGCCATAGTCGCCCCGTCCAAGGGGAGGTAAATCTGTATAGTCCTGCTTGGCAACATGTGTTATTGGCGTAGTTGTTCTATGTTTCACTTGAAAATTTCTAAATATTCTGCCCGTCATTCGAAAGATCTGAAAGCGTACATTAAAATGGTATAAAACTTAACAATTTGAGCGAAAATGACAAGGCAAATGGCCTATTACAAGTCAGAAGAGCGTATCATACGTCAGAGTATATTTTTACTGCATATAAGGTATTGCATATAGGGTGCATTCCACAGTAGACCCCTCCTTACTGGAAATAGACCCTTGGTATAGCCCTTCCGTCTTTCTGAGATGCCAAACCATCCACAAAACCCATATAAAAGTATATATTTTCTTCATGGGAATGCTCATACCATTAATTCAGCATACAAGCCAGTTATGCTAATTCAACCCGGGATAAATTTTCTTCCCTCGGAACGTACTCCATATTTTCTGGAAAATCTATTAAAATGACCCAAAATACGCCATATTTCGTTCATTTCCTGGAAAAATCTTGACAATCGATTTCAATAAGATTTCTTCTCAGTGTTCCCCGTCTCGAGGCGAGATCAAAAAGCTATTCAAAATACGGGGTCGACCAGGCCGTTTTTTGTCACATATTCCATATGTAACATAACAGCTGAAAAAACGTACGAAACTGAGGCTGACGAAGGTTGACTTCGCGACCCGACTCGCCATATAGCTCAACCGAGCCACCCATCCGCATGTGTCATTTTGAAGGAATGGTACTACTCAGAAGTTTGGTACTGTAAATACTGGTTACCAAAAAGGGAAGGATAATTATCATGTGGTCAGACCCGGGAGCTCTGCTGTATTAAAATTTTTGAGGGGGGACCAATAATCCGAAACTATGGACTACTTCCTATATGATTAAGGTGTATTTTATGGAAAAAGTGTTGCTGTCGCATAATAATCTGCGAGAGTATACGAGTACACTAGTATATCACACTTGCCATATAAGGGCATTTTCGTTGGATATCCGTTCCTCCCCTTTCCCCCCTACCCCATCTTAGTTTTGGTGGCTTTTATCATCTGAAATCGACATATCGAGATAAAACCTCAAATATGATCGTAATAGCCATAACGATGGGTGCGCAGCAATTGTCCGAATTATAATCTCCCTTTCTAGCTTCTAAATCATATCAGATAGGCACGGAATATGTAAAAATAACTCGAATTATGGTCAAATTGATGTAAAATTTATACCTTCCTCCCTCTGGTAAATACCGAAAATTCTCTCAGAATCTTCAAAAATAATTCCCAAGACGCAAATAATTGTTACGTATTCACAGTATTTAATATTGTCGACGAGTTTCACGTTGGGAAATATCATGTTGAGTATTTAAATTGGTGTTGGTGTCCGAGATAATGCATTTTAGATGCCATAGTCGCTCCGTCCAATGGGAGGTAAATCTGCATAGTCCTGCTTGGCAACATATGTTATCGGCGTAGTTGTTCTATGTTACACTTGGAAATTTCTAAATATTCTGCCCGACATTCGAAAGATCTGAACGCGTACATTAAAATGGTATAAAATTTGATCGAAAATGACAAGGCAAATGACAAGGCAAATGGTTTATTAGAAGTCAGCAGAGCGTATCATACCTCATAGTATATTTTTACTTTATATAAGGTATTGCATATAAGGTGCAGTCCACAGTAGACCCCTCATTGCTGGAAATAGACCCTTGGTATAGCCCTTCCGTCTTTCTGAGTTGCCAAACCATCCAGAAAACCCCTATAAAAGTATATATTTTCTTCATGGGAATGCTCATACCTTGAATTCAGCATACAAGCCAGTTATGCAAATTCAACCCGGGATAAATTTTCTTCCCTCGGAACGTACTCCATATTTTCTGGGAAATCTATTAAAATGACCCAAAATACGCCATATTTCGTTCATTTCCTGGAAAAATCTTGACAATCGATTTCAATAAGATTTCGTCTGAGTGTTCCCCGTCTCGAGGCGAGATAATAAAGCTATTCAAAATATGGGGTCGACCATTCCGTTTTTTGTCACATATTCCATATGTAACATAACCCTATTTTTAAACACCTGAAAAACGTACGAAACTGAGGCTGGCGAAGGTTGACTTCGCGGCCCGACTCGCCATATAGCTCAACCGAGCCACCCATCCGCATATGTCATTTTGAAGGAATGGTAGTACCCAGAAGCTTGGTACTATAAATACTGGTTACCAAAAAGGGAAGGATAATTATCATGTGGTCAGACCCGGACGGTCTGCTGTATTAAAATTTTTGAGGGGGACCAATAATCCGAAACTATGGACTACTCCCTATATGACTAAGGCGTATTTTATGGAAAAAGTGTTGGTAGCTCACAATAGTCTGCGAGAGAATACGAGTACACTAGTATATCACACTTGCCATATAAGGGCTTTTTCGTTGGATATCCGTTCCTCCCCTTTCCCCCTACCCCATCTTTGTTTTGGTGTGTTTTACCATCTGAAGTCAACATTTCGAGATAAAACCTCAAATATTATCGTAATAGCCATGACGATGGGTTCGCAGCAATTGTCCGAATTATAATCTCCCTTTCTAGCTTCTAAACCATATCAGAGAGGCACGGAATATGTAAAAATAACTGGAATTATGGTCAAATTGATGTTAAATTTGTAGTTTCCTCCGTCTGGTAAATATCGAAAATTCTCTCAGAATCTTCAAAAATAATGGCTAATACGCAAATAACTGTTACCTATTCAGAGTATTTAATATTGTCCGTGAGTTTTACGTTGGGAAATATCATGTTGAGTAATCAAATTGGTGTTGGTGTCCGAGATAATGCATTTTAGATGCCATAGTCGCCCCGTCCAAGGGGAGGTAAATCTGTATAGTCCTGCTTGGCAACATATGTTATCGGCGTAGTTGTTCTATGTTTCACTTGAAAATTTCTAAATATTCTGCCCGACATTCGAAAGATCTGAAAGCGTACATTAAAATGGTATAAAACTGAACAATTTGAGCGAAAATGACAAGGCAAATGGCTTATTACAAGTCAGCAGAGCGTATCATACGTCAGAGTATATTTTTACTGTATATAAGGTATTGCATATAGGGTGCAGTCCACAGTAGGCCCCTCGTTGCTGGAAATAGACCCTTGGTATAGCCCTTCCGTCTTTCTGAGATGCCAAACCATCCAGAAAACCCATATAAAAGTATATATTTTCTTCATGGGAATGCTCATACCATTAATTCAGCATACAAGCCAGTTATGCAAATTCAACCCGGGATAAATTTTCTTCCTTCGGAACGTACTCCATATTTTCTGAGAAATCTATTAAAATGACCCAAAATACGTCATATTTCGTCCATTTCCTAGAAAAATCTTGACAATCGATTTCAATAAGATTTCGTCTAAGTGTTCCCCGTCTCGAAGCGAGATAAAAAAGCTATTCAAAATATGGGGTCGACCATGCCGTTTTTTGTCACAGATTCCATATGTAACATAACCCTATTTTTAAACACCTGAAAAACGTACGAAACTGAGGCTGACGAAGGTTGACTTCGCGGCCCGACTCGCCATATAGCTCAACCGAGCCACCCATCCGCATATGTCATTTTGAAGGAATGGTAGTACCCAGAAGCTCGGTACTACAAATACTGGTTACCAAAAAGGGAAGGATAATTATCATGTGGTCAGACCCGGACGGTCTGCTGTATTAAAATTTTTGAGGGGGGACCAATAATCCGAAACTATGGACTACTCCCTATAGACGAAAATCCTGTGACGTCATCGCTGATTGTAAACAGACTGCGCGCATCAGCTCTGTGGCAAAACATTGAAAGTTTCAAGGGAGACAACTCGATTAGGCAGTCGTCCCAAACCGTTATCATTTATAGTCGTGGTTTAGCGCCATATATTGAAACGAAATTTATGGATACGATTCATTTGTCACAAAGCTTAAATTCGTTTTTGTATATAATAATATTTTCATGACAAATAATAAGCAAATGAACATTTTAGCAGTGACTAAAATGAGGCTTTCAGTACGGCATATACCGATACGTTTTAAGCTACCGGGTATTTTAATTTTCATATTTCATGTCCTACGGAACTAAGTTTGAATTTGAACTTCATTATTACAAGATACCTTATCTTCTTTATGGGGCTAAGGTAATGCGACTATATATTTAGAAATAAAATTTGTACTAATGGTAAGGTACCATTGTTTTTACAAAACAATACTTTCGTATCCGTTCTGACCAAATTGTCATTTTCTGTTCATTTGCCACTTTGATCAAAAGCAATCTAGTGTTGCAATGCCACTTTTTATAAGCTGTGACATACATCAAATACCGTTTTGAATCAAGGTCTTAGGTGTCATTTTAGCCTCCGGATATATATATGGTCCCAACCTAAACTTTTTATATTGAAGCCTGTCCTGGCGAATTTCGTTAAAAATCTCGGCAAATCATGTTACGCGTGTACAAGTAAACATCGCAAGAAATAGCTGAAAATAATGATATTATTATGAAAATAATTCATGACATTCATATTTTCATGATCCTATAATACTGAGATGAAAATATGTATTTAGGTTTTCTTTCTATGGATGCGTTTGCAAAGGAAAGTTATCAAAACCTATACTGTCGGGGAATATCGCGAAAAATTCGTGTCAAATCGGCACCATCTTTTCCCATTAATATTACAAGGAAGCTGCTAAAGAAACAGAAATGATATTTTATTTCATGATCCTATAATACTAGACAAGAAATTTATGCATTTAGATTTTTATTTTACGGAAGCCTTTTCAAGTAAAGTTATCAATACCAAGTGTCGGTATCGCGGAAAAATTCTTGGCGAATTGACACCATCTTTTTCGATAATTATTACAAGAAAACAGCTATAGATACAGCAAAAATATTTATATTTTCATGATCCTATAATACTCGAGATGAAAAATAGGCAGTTAGATTTTTATTTCATGGATGAGTTTTCATAGTAAGTTAACGGTATTGAAACCTGGTGTCGGTATATCGCGGAAAATTCGCGGCGAATACAAGCTAACTTTTCTTGCATACATTACAAGAAGAACGAAGGATATACATAAACGTTTATATTTTCATGATCCTATAATACTCGAAATGAAAACTATTTATTTAGATTTGTATTTTTTGGATGCATTTTCAATGAAAGTTATTAAAATGTTTTGTGTCGGTGTATCGCAAAAAAAATTCCCGTCGAATCGACACTATGCATCTTTTACGGCAAACTTCTCGTCGTGAGGTGAAAGAAATGTGTAGCAAAAGATATATTTTTGAAACGGGTATCTGTACAGGTTTAAAAATAACTAAACAGAATAAAATATCGAAGAGATACAGGCAGAGTTATCAAGTGTTGGTTACCATCTCCGGCGTATCCCCCATCATATTTTCGCGTTTGCCCAGCTTTGAAGATTGCTGTAATGTCAATTTACTGAGAATTTGTCATAAAAATATTTTTTATAAACAATGCATGATATACGTTTTTTGACCAATGTATCGCGGAAATAAATTTCCTACGATAGATGACGCTAAATCACGACTATAAATGTGAGCCGTCTTAGGCCATTGCCTGTTAATTTGCAGGTTAATCGAGTTGTCTCCCTTCATTCGAAGAGTTTTCTGCCACATAGTGTGTGCGCGCAACTCCGGAAGTTGGACCCGATTGTAAACATTGGCAAGCTATGTATACACGGGTTGCCAATGTTTACAATCGGGTTCCACTTCCAGTGTTGCGCGCGAAACTCCCCGGGCAGAAAGCGCTTGGTATGAAGGGAGACAACTCGATTAACATGCAAATTAATAGGCAATGGCCTAAGATGGCTCACATTTATAGTCGTGATTTAGCGTTATATATCGGAGGAAATTTATGGATGCGATACATTAGACACAGAACTTATATTCATGCATTGCATTAAAAAACATTCTTATGACATATGATCAGTGAATTGATATTCTAGCAATCTTTAAACCCAGGCCTACAGGGTAGTGGGCACCGCCTATTCCGCGAAAATATGACGGGGGGGATACGCCGGAGATGGTAACCAACAGTTAATAACTCTGCCTGTATCTCTTCGATATTTGATTCTGTTTACTTGTTATTAAACCTGTACAGATACCCGTTTCAGAAATATATCTTTTACTACACATTACTTTCACCTCACGACGAGAAGTTTAACGTAAAAAATGCATGGTGTCGATTCGACGGGAATTTTTCGTGATACACCGACACAAAATGTTTTAATAACTTTCATTGAAAACGCATCCATAAAATACAAATCTAAATAACAGTTTTCATTTCGAGTATCATAGGATCATGAAAATATAAACGTTTTTGTATATTCTTCGTTCTTCATGTAATGTTTACAAGAATAGTTAGATTGTATTCGCCGCGTATTTTCCGCGATATACCGACACCAGGTTTCAATACCGGTAACTTACTATGAAAACGCATCTATAAAATAAAATCTAACTGTTTATTTTTCATCTCGAGTATTATAGGATCATGAAAATATAAATATTATTGCTGTATCTGTTTTCTTGTAATATTTATCGGAAAAGATGGTGTCAATTCGCCAGGAATTTTTCGCGATACCGACACTTGGTATTGATAACTTTACTTGAAAAGGCTCCCGTAAAATATAAATCTAAATGCATAAATTTCTTGTCTAGTATTATAGGATCATGAAATAAAATATCATTTCTGCTTCTTTAGCAGTTTCCTTGTAATATTAATGGGGAAAGATGGTACCGATGTGACGCGATTTTTTCGCGATATTCCAGACAGTATATAGTTTTGATAACTTTCCTTTGCAAACGCATCCATAGAAAGAAAACCTAAATACATATTTTCATCTCAGTATTACGGGATCATGAAAATATGAATGCCATGAATTATTTTCATAAATAATAATATTATCTTCAGCTATTTCTTGCGATGTTTACTTGTACACGCATAACACGATTTGCCGAGATTTTAAACCAAATTCGCCAAGACAGGCTTACAAAAAAAAGCTTAGGTTGGGACCAATAGATATCCGGAGGCTAAAATGACACCTAAGACCTTAATCCAAACGATATTTGATGTAACTCACAGCTTATAAAAAGCGGCGTTGCAACGCTAGATTGCTTTCGATCAAAGTGGAAAATGAACAGAAAATGACAATTTGGTCAGAACGGATACGAAAGTATTGTGTTTTGTAAAAACAATGGTACCGTACCATTAGTACAAATTTTATTTCTAAATATATAGTCGCATTACCTTAGCCCCATAAAGAAGATAAGGCATCTTATAATGATGAAGTTCAAATTCAAACTTCCGTAGGACATGAAATATGACAATTAAATCACCCGGTAGCTCAATTTAACGGCAATGTAACGTACCGGGGTATGCCGTACTGAAGGCCTCAGTTTATCCACTGCTAAAATGTTCATTTGCTTTGTATTTGTCATGAAAATATTTTATATACAAAAACGAATTTAAGTTTTGTGACGAATGAATCATATCCATAAATTTCGTTTCAAGATACGACGCTAAACCACGACTATAAATGATAACCGTTTGGGGCGACTGCCTATAAATCTGCATGTTAATCGAGTTGTCTCCCTTGAAACTTTCAATGTTTTGCCCGGGAGTAGAGGCGCGCAGTCTGTTTACAATCAGCGATGACGTCACAGGATTTTCGTGTATAGTCTGCACGTAAACTGCTTGGCGTGAAAGAGGTTACTTTTATCTAGTCTGGATACCTAACCCACATTACGCTACGTCATCCTTCGCTGCATATAGGGTTAGGCCTTGGCCGGCATTTTGTTGACGCGACCTTGACCCCTTGAGCCGAATCACGTGACTTGCGAAGACGCAGAAGTTGTCAACATTGCAACAGCAGGTTGGTGTCTTTTATGTCAGTTTTTACTATTTCAGTTTGTGGTTTCTGCTTGAACATGAACATATTTATAGAGTATGGGTGCCAATGACTGTTTAACTCGTACAAATAGGACAGGGGCTGATGTATTTGTAAAAATATTGACAACTTTGTGCGATGAGTGTGTCCCGTCTTGGCGCCATTGTGAAGCAAGTTTGGCACGAAATGCTGTAAAATAGTGGGTAAATAATGTTTTCAAAAACATATTTTCCGACGACTCAGAATTAGCTCAACTTGGGTGTTTATAAAGTACATATCCCTGCTTGTTTTGAGACCTTCCATTTGTTGTTGCATTCAGTAGTTCAAGTTGAGCACCAATTTAAAGGCAAAGGGTGCGGTGACTGAATTGGTGTGTTTTACAGGTTACAGTCTCGCACGTGTTGATATTCACATTGTCAGTCGTCATTCTGTTAAAATATTTCACCCAAAATCGGATTGCAACAGTTTATATATTATATTATTCATATTCATATATTTTTTACTGCCTATTTAGGGCCTATATATATTCAGTAAATTAAAATTATATCAACAATTAGCTCCCATTACTCCAGCCCCCTCCTCCCCCCCCCCTCCACACACAAATTTCAATATTTTGATTTTATTTCAGGGTTTTGTGATTCACATATTAATCTGTGAAGAAATTAAATTATTTCATTTAAATTTACAGTGACTTGTGATGCCGATTTGTTTGAGGCAACGCTACAGTCCAACTTTTTGATGATCGAATCGGCTTATTAAGGTGAAGTAACAAAAGATGAATGTTTTTAATTACCATATCTAATAATTCTAATGAGGAAGTCTAAAATCACCTAGTTTTCCAGAGATCTAATTTCTTTGTTTCAAATGAGGCCTCTCTGTGCGCAATATATACAAACACAAATATACAAATCTGTAATAGTTTTATGATCTGAACTTGTCTCAGGCATTGGCAATGATGAATTCTTTGGGCCTTGATAGATGATATCAAGATATATGATTTTGCAGACTAAGTTTACCTTGGATAAAATTCAGCGATACTGTATACGGAATATGTAAATTAGTTCAATGGCTATAACAAAAAAAAAATGTGCTTGTTAAAGTTTGAGGCCATGATTTCCCATTATACATGTATAAACAGAATCAAGCTGATCCAATTACTTTTTAAGATCACATCAACTAAGAATGGTAGTTTTGCTGTGTGGAAAATGATACATGTACTACATTTTGATACCTACATCATATACTGAACTGTTTCTCGTGTAATAAACTTTCATTCTACACATCATATCGCCATGTGCAATATGAAAGGTATTTTATAAACATTATGTCATTAGCGCAAACAAATCAAAATTGAACCTGTCCTTTAATACACAAATCATGTGTACTCTTGCTCTCATGTTGCAGAACCTAAAACCACCATTGAGTTTGGAGGGAAAGTTCAAACCTGAACACTGGCTGTCATATATGTGGAGGAGTTGAAAGTAAGATACATTCTAATTTTAATTAGCAATTGCTTAAGATGAGTTTGTTATTTATTCAGTGGGTGGCACTGAACATATGTATAACTACACATCAAAGAATGGTTTTCTAAAAACAAAAAAAACACTTTGTTTTTACATGTAGATATTAAATCTGGAAAGATGTGTAAGCTTATTCTAGAATTTTGATGTGTTTCTAGAAATAAATATATTTTCTTGTAATTTCATAAGACATAAGTGGACAAATACGTAGTCTTTAATATCTAACTAATTACCCCAAAGTTATTTACACTGCTAGCTTTCAGATTTACCTTCAATATTTAATGTATTAGAATCACTAATTCTGATTCTTTAAAAATATTCTAGGACATTAAATGTCATTTTCTTATTGCAAGAAAAATAATCGGTTCATGGGGTAAAAATCTTTAAAATTTATGAGTTAAATTTTCTCACCCCATGGACAGATTATCTTTCACAAAACAAGAAAATGACAGTTTCAGTCCCAAAGTATGTTGAAGAATTCAATGTAGAAGATCAATATGTAAGCTATCATCACAAGCAAAATTTGGGTAATTTATCTTGGATAGCAAAAAAAATCTATTATCATTTATGTAGCATGTTTGTAAAAAAAATGGTTTTACATCCATATTAATTAACATTCATCACTCATTTCACCACAGCCTTCCAAGTTTGGTTGAACTATTTACAATTTCTCGGGGAATACATGTATCTCACAAGTTGATAAAAATAATTTGTTTTCCTTGGTATGTAATACTAGTATACTAGTTATGTGCTAAAAATAATTATATCTTATTCAGTGCATAGTTAGTATTGTTTAAGCTTACATATTGCTGAGGAACAAACAAGTTCACCTATACATGGCCAAATAGAATGTAAGTGATCAAATTGTCTTCATATGGTGACTTTAGGGTTCTTTGGAATGTCAGATTATATGTACCTTGAACCCTTCAAACATGTCAGATGAATTTGTAATTGTATACATTGAGAAATGGTAGCTAGGGTTCACTACAACTTATATGGACAATTGTGAAGTAGACATTTAGATGACTTCAGTGAAAAAATAGCTCTTTAAAAGGTAGAATGAAGTATACTTGCTATGTTGATGTGATTCTATGGGTCAGTTAAGATTTTTCAGATATATCATAACTTACATTTGTTTTGTTCTACAGCTTGAAGATTGAAATACCAGAAGTGAAGAGAAACAGAAATAAAAGAAGACATTTTGAAAATGCAGATCCATGCTCTCTTCAATGTGGACTGGACATATTAACTCTTACATTATGATTTTTCGAGAAACAACAGAGTACTGAATGATACAGGCCTTCATATATGGAATAATACAGGGAACAACACATAGAAAATATTAAAATAACTGAATCTTTAATATCTGAACTGAGAGGAGTATAACATGGACTGATTGTGAATCAGACGGAATTGATCCATGAACTGGCTTCCAATGAATGTGGAGTCACATGTTTTTCTCTGCAGTGCCATGAACACTGTTATAAATAGACTTTGAAATGTGGGATAGGGAGTACCGGTATGCCATTTCACAGAATATTCTTTAATTTTATGTGTGTAGCAATCCATTGCCTCCAAATGCTTTTAAACCGAACCTTGAAAGACTAAAAGGACTTAAATATTAGGCCAAAAAAATGTGATGCCATGTAATACAACATCCTGCGTTTTTTTTCTCTCTAAATTATTTTCTTCAGCTTTTTTTCCAAATCCACCATTTGTTATGCTGGAACTGATTTCAATAGACAGAATAAAAATTATATGACATGCAAGTGCTTCCCAGTTATTTATAGGACCTACAGTCATTCAAAATGAATTTTAGGTTTCCTGTAACCCTGCGAACTCATATTTTTTGTGATAAATATAAATCAGCATCACTGTTGTTGCACTTTCTCTTCCACAAGACTGAGGTCAATAAATCCTTTCAGTAATAATCATCTACACATGTCCAGTTCCATATCAGTTGTAAAACCACTCTAGCGCTAGGTGCACCCACTTCAATTATGCATCAAAGCGAAGAAGCCAAGGGACATCTCTTTTGAGATTTGATTTGACTGGGTTCGCGCAGATGGTAATAAATATAATTTTGAAATTCACAAGTTGGAAATCATCTGCATGAATGCAGTCCAATCAAACCTCGACAGAGATTTGCCTGGGTGTGTTTTTCTCGGTATATGAGAACAGTGGTAACATCATTCACTATACGCCGACATCAAATATATCTTCTCTTCAGTGCGCCTGGTGTTCATTTTTCGCACACTGATTTAAATTGTTAATTTCTGTGAGATGCGTCTAGGAAATTTCGTCCGGTGTGCTCGGGAGCAAATAAGCCACAGATGCATCTTTGCTGAAGCCTCGTACTGGTTTTAGTTTTAAGAAGGTCCACGTGAATATCTAGCGATATTCAACCGGACATGTGCGGATAGATGGAGCTTTTATAAGAGATATTCTTACTCTTAAATTTGCAATCAACGAATAACTGGCCATTACTAAAGGTGAAATCCGCTTGTCTTATGTATTTTGTTCCCAGGCTTTATTGGTATTGTTCGCATTTGGTAAAAACATTATGTTCGGTAATGAGTGAGTGAGTGAAGTGAGTCGATCCTAATCCTTCCGTCGGCAAAATAAGGAGAACCATTGACATTAGAACCTTGATTTTTGGCATGAAGGTGCATTAGCGGACTGTTACCAGCAAGTTCTGAGCTGACTTACTTTTGATGAAAATTTCTGGTGATTTTTGATGAAAATCACTGGTGATTCTGACTTGGGCTGTGCCCATCTTAATTTAAGCAGGATTTCAACTTTGGGGGGGAGGAGGTTTCAAGAGTTCAGTTCGCGTCGGGAGTCCTAATTCCTTCCGTACTTCGTAGGTCCTGTGACGTTTAGTCACACTGCCATGTGATGCATGCAAATACCGCAATTATGGCTTCCCGAAACGGCATGATTAACTTTCAGCCAGTGTAGCATGTATAGTCGGCAATGTTTTCCATAGAGTTGCTTTCTGAATGCTATTAAGCTTCTTTATGAAACCTTGAAAACGAGAACAAAAGTTGGGATTGTTTTTTTTTTCAAGCAAACAGTTTGTCTCCAGGTAAAGAAACGTATAATCGCGTTTGCATTCTGCAAAATGTAATCGGCGATCCAACGGCTAATTTGCCAGTACCGGTATGTATTTCAATCTACGCAGTTTCGGTTGCATACGCTCATTTCTGTATTTAACAGTTAAGTCATTTCGTATATCTGAGAAGACACTGACCTCAGAGATGAGGCAATAATAACCATTTAAGGATAACCAGGAGAGAGAAAGAATTAAAGTTTGATTAAGGATAACCATAACCATAAAAAGGATAATATGGGAATAGAATCGAAAATGCTTTCTGTTGACGAATTGCAACGGCTGGCAAATTGATCACTTGATTTGGAAGATTCGCCATATCTATATCCGATTTTAATTCTGGTATTTCTTCTATCTTGAGGAGATGCTCATTTCGGAAATATTTAGTTTGATGAAGATTTCCTCGTATTTCATGGCGAACACATTACTGGAAAAGATACCGTGTCGATTCACCGGCGGGGAATTTTCCGTGAGATGCCGACACGTAGATTTGGTCACGTTCAGTGAAAGTTCAGCAATTAATTTTAAATCTAAATACATTCCCCATGTTTCTTGTATTATAGGATCATGAATGTAGCATAGGATCGTGAATACAACACTTCTGCAGAACATAAAAAATCGAGATAATGGTCAAAAACTCAGATTGACTTTCCATGCCTTGTTGGCACACGTTACTCGAATGAACATGTTCCAGACATTGTAGAAAAACATATATTAAAAATATGATAAAACGAATATTTTTATGAGCCTAGAAGTCGAATCAATTCCTTTTTTTAATTTTGTAACCCCATTTGTTTAACCACAGTAATGTCACATTATTATGACCATGTATTTGTCTGTAGTATATCCGTGATCATAATACATTATACTAATAGTACATCTTTTAGTTTTTTAAATGGAGATAGCCCTTAAATTCTACAGCAGACCATATATCTCGTGCCTTTTCATTCCCGAATATTCTTTCCGAATACAGTGGAATTCATTATGTTTTTCTCGTAAGGCTCGCACGTGTGTTATAACATTTACGGATCAACGTCACGAGAGGCATTATGGGATATGACGTCGCCGCCAAGGCGAAGGTCACAGGACCCGGGGCCAGTCTCTATGTATCCCAACGTTATTAATAGAGACGGGTATCCAGTCTAACTTTTATCTGATACACTTTTAGTAATTTTTTACAATTACTATCATAGAAAATTGCACCTCTTTCAATTATCTGGAAGGAATAAAATAATGTTGTTGCTAATTTATAGAGTGTAACGGGGGAAACGGGGGGGGGACAACAACAACAGTCTACTCTATATTCAATTTTCTGCAAGTAAAATATTTTGTATGTACCAGAATCTATAACTTCTGGAAACTATCAGTAAGATGACGATGGGATATTTTCACTGAATTACTTCAATCAAAATCCAGATTGAAACGATCTCACCAATGTGTACTTGATGATGTCGGAAACTGGACTCCACCGTCGTACGTGTCCGCACAAAGTTCAGTTTTCTTCAAATATTTCCCCTGGGTTCGAGAGGAAATTCCACTTCTTGACACCAATGTAATGCCGTCGATATCTGCAGGCGTGGTTGGCATCACAAAGACAGAACAAACCACGGAAATCACCAGATCTACGGTTACTGCGTAAATATCGGCAACGCTGGAACCAAAATACAACGGTGCGTTACGTCAGAATCGCGACGTCACAAACTATAGTCTGTTGCAAACATAAACTAGCATCATTACAATATCAAGAGCCGAGGCATTGACGAGATCTGAGAACAAAGCCGCCTGACTGATTGTTGCGTATCCCTCTCATATTCGTCCCAGACGTGACTGATGGCGTCAGCATTCAGGACAACGTCAGGCTAACGCTTTATCCAAGGACGTTCCATCTACGAACATTTGAATTACTCTGGGTTAGCTAAATAATATATAGCCCTCAAGAGTATGAGGGCTATAGGTCGGCCCCAGTCACCTCCAGCGAGGGTTTTAGATAATTTTATTACGAATCACCCACCTCTGAACCTGCCGTACATCTAATCTCTATCCCCTCCTGCGCACTATTTTAAAATCTTGTGCACTATAATTTGTGAAATAGTAACGAATATATCGCCGTCTGAATTTCCCAGACGACTTCCACTTTAAACGCGCAGAGAGCTAGAAGTTTCCGACTGGAAAATTCAGACGGCGATATATTCGTTAATATTTCACAACAGTGTGCAAGATTTTGAAATAGTGCGCAGGAGGGGATAGAGTTTAGATGTACGGCAGGTTCAAAGGTGGGTGATTCGTAATAAAATTATCTAAAACCCTCGCTGGAGGTGACTGGGGCCGACCTATAGCCCTCATACTCTTGAGGGCTATATTATTTAGCTACTCTGGGTCCGAGTTTTAATTCGAGAGAAAAACTGGCGCAGCAAATCCCGTAATTCCTAGAAGGAAATTGGTTTAGGTTATCTCCGCCGGCTGAGTTTTTCAACTGAGACTTCCCCGATTCAATTTGGACAAAATTTGAAGCTAAAGCAGTATACTAAAAGAGCGTCCTCTGCAATTGTCAAGTGATTTGAGTTGAAGGATGATGCTTCTAAGTTCGTAAACATTCTCTGTCAATTATAGAAAGGTAAAATACTGCAATTATATAATAGAGATTGATTTCGGTGTGACTGAAAAGCGTCCGGCAGTGCCCAGTAGCGCCCAGTAACGTCCGGTACACCGCCCGGTACTTTTTCACACCGCCCGAACACCCTACAATACTCCGTTTGTGTCGCATACAAAATTGTGAATGTCCCATGTAAATATCGACTGATCTTTGCCATTTTCTTACGTGCGCATTTAATCACATGCATGGAGACCTTGTCTGAAATCAACCGCCGATCGATCCTGATCGACTTCCTGGGTAAGTAGTAGGGAAAACTGATTTCGAGCCACATTGACCTGGCGTAAGAATCTGGCGTAGAGGTCAAATGCATTATAGTCCATGCAAAGGTGTGCGCCGTCTCAAAAAAATACGCCGTCTCAAAGAATTAGTGCATCTGGTAGTATGACGTCACGTGGTGGGTATGGGCATGTATTCTTCCGCGGTGATGCGGTCTGGTGGTGATGCGGTCGCCGGAAAAAGCTTCCACGAAGAAAAAGTAGTCCCCAGACTTCAAATACGCTGCATGGTCCGATTGGGTCGAGTGAGGTATCAAAGTGAAGCATTCGTGAAGGGGCATCCAGTCATGGGTGGGTGCATGTAAAATTAGGATTTTTTCCCAAAAATATAAAAAGCGGAACACGGACTTTACCCATAAAATAGGGGAAAACCCCTATCAACCCTAGCCAAAAGGGCTAATATCGGTCCCGGGCTTATCGGGGCCTGCCTATCAAGTCAATGGGGTGGATGCATGTAAAATTAAGATTTTTTTTCGAAAATATAAAAAGCGGAACACGGACTTTACCCCTAAAATAGGGGAAAACCCCTATCAACTCTAGCCAAAAGGGCTAATATCGGTCCCCGGGCTTATCGGGGCCTGCCTATCGAGTCATGGGGTGGGCGCATGTAAAATTAGAATTTTTTTCCGAAAATATAAAAAGCGGAACACAGATTTTACCCCTACGATAGGATCTGTATTATACAATATCCAGGCCTGTATGGGGTATGGGGATGGTCATTTTTTTTTGCATTTTACTATGGGTTGTGGGGTCTTGTTTTTCACGTCTCGCCATGAAAAACACGATGGGCGGAGTCCTGGAGCGAATCGGTGAAATTTTTCGAAAAGTCACGGAGGTCTGTATATAGGCCCATATAGCTCCATATATAGCCTGGGAAATTCACACACGTTCATTGTGATATGGGTTGTTTGGACTTGTTTTTCCCGTCTCGTCATTTAGAACACGATGGGAAGGGTCCCGGAGCGAAACGGTGAAATTTTTGGAAAAAGTTCACCGAGGCCTGGGTAGGTCCATATAGCCCCATACTGGCTATGAAGACATGCGTAGTTGGTTGTAGTAAGTAAAGTGGCCATTTTGGGGGAGTGCAGGAAGGTATTTGGTGTAGAGATGGACCATCCTTGGTCCGAATGCGTCCCGGGAGGTGTCATGTTGTAGCTCTCGGGGTGTAGATCCTGATTTGAGGGATGTTCACGTCATCTGTGATGTCATCGGTGACGTCATCAGTAGGAGTAATAGCCAAAGTGGGCATTTTGGGGGTAGTGAAAGAAGGTATTTTGTGTAGAGATGGCCCATTCTTGATCCGAATGGGTCGTCGGAGGTGTCATTTTGTAGCTCTCGGGGTGTAGAACCCGATTTAAGGGATGTCCACTTCAGCTGTGACGTCATCAGTACGAGTAGTAGCGAAAGAGGGCATTTTGGGGTAGTGAAAGAAGGTATTTAGTGTAGAGATGGATCACTATTGGTCCGAATGCGTCCTGTGGGGTGTCATCTTGTAGTTCTCGGGGCGCAGACCACGATTTGAGGGATGTTCACGTCATCTTTGATGTCATTGGTGACGTCATCAGTAGGAGTAGTAGCCAAATTGGGCATTTTGGGGCAGTGAAAGAAGGTATTTGGTGTAGAGGTGGACCATCCTTGGTCCGAATGCATCGTGGGAAGTGTGATCTTGCAGTTCTCCGGGTGTAGACTCCATTTGAGGGATGTCCACAGCATCTGTGACGTCATCGGTGACGTCATCAGTACGAGTAGTAGCGAAAGAACATGTTTTATAATTGGCTCAGTGCCAATTTTTTCTCACGATTTGCGGGATGTCCACAGCATCTGTGACGTCATCAGTACGAGTAGTAGCCAAAGTGGGCATTTTGGGGCAGTGAAGGAAGGTATTTGTTGTAGAGATGGACCATCCATATCTGTCATGCACTATACCATATCTTTGCTGTGACGTCATCGGTGACTTCATCAGTACGAGTAGTGGCGAAAGTACATGGTGTAGACCACAAATTTCCTTGTCATTTGTGACGTCATTGGTGATGTCATCAGTACGAGTGGTAGCGAAATTTTGATTAGTCGTCCAATACATATGGAATGATGAGGGACACGAGTGTACAGACACCACCACACACCAATAATACCACCACACACACACACTACCACACACCACCAACACCCGGATGTTACTGCTCGGGTAAAAGTATCGGACTTGGTCTGTCACCTTATGCTGCAGCACATAACCAAACGCCAGATTTAATTTGAAGGACGTAGCTTGGTCATTGAAGATGGCTTCCACGTAGCTGCGTAAACGGGCGAGGTCGGTCAGTCGAAAATTGTAGATATCTTGAATAGGGCGATGACGGTGGAAACAGTGCCGTATCATGGGCCAATGGCGCCGATAGATGTCACTCACTGGATGGTCTTCGTGTAACAGATCGCTAGGAACATTTATGGGTTCGTCCGCGAAGTGTACTTTGCCCTCTACGTCGTACAAAATCTGGCCCAAGGTCTTGTCGTCGGAATTTGACTGTTGAATTAGGGCGACATCATCATCACCGGCCCTCGTGCGATGGGTTGGAGTTCCCTCTGTCTCGATACTGGTGACTACGGGCTTCTCTACCAGCAAATGTGGCTGCGGATCAGGGCGTCGTGTACGTTGGTGTCGCAGCAACAGACTGGGCAGTTTGAAAAGCCGACCACATTTTTCGCATGGACGCTTGGGTGGCCCATGAATTGAACGTTTATGGCGCTGTAAATGATCCGGGCGCTGAAACGACAGTGTGCATATCGTACAGCTATACCGGGCGGTTCCGTCGTGCTTGGTAGCCTCATGGCGGCGCAAGTCGTGCAGACGAGTGAATGATTTGGAGCAGGCAGTACAAGTGAACATCTTGGTGGTTGACAGAGTATCTGATGAAACGACCAGGCCGCTTCTCTTTTATAGCACGCTAGCTGGTGATCTATTTTTAGCACACTCAGTTCAACTACTCCCAAGTCGAGGCCCAAGATGTACTGGTGTACTGAACCGCGTTGGGCGCGCGCGTGTGTATGTATGTGTGGGCAGTGGATTTTACATCCGGGACCTTGTCAACATCCGGGGTTTCCAGTGGGTTTTTCCCCTCGTTTCCCCGTCTTCCATACGGGTGCTGTGGTTTTACATCCGGGTCCGCATCTTACCTCCGGGTTTTTCCATGTTTACTGTCACGTGTCCGGAACCAGAAGTTGTTACAAGACAGGTGGCGCCCCGAGCTCCGGAGCTCTTGGAGCTCAAAGCTCGGAAGTGACGTCATCGTACGCATGTGCACGCAGCTAAGGTGCACTTCGGCTTCCGTTCACGTGACCGGAACTAACCTTTGACCCCTGCGCTCAATTTTTATCCGGCATTGTTAGCTTCAAGAGCTCCGGAGCTCGGGGCGCCACCTGTCTAGTAACAACTTCCGGTTCCGGACACGTGACAGTAAACATGGAAAAACCCGGAGGTAAGATGCGGACCCGGATGTAAAACCACAGTACCCGTATGGAAGACGGGGGAACGAAGGGAAAAACCCACTGGAAAACCCGGATGTTGACATGGTCCCGGATGTAAAATCCACTGCCCACACATACATACACACGCGTGCGCGCAACGCGGTTCAGTTGTACACCAGTACATCTTGGGCCTCGACTTGGGAGTAGTTGAACTGAGTGTGCTAAAAATAGATCACCAGCTAGCGTGCTATAAAAGAGAAGCGGCCTGGCCGTTTCATCAGATACTCTGTCTATATCATTCACTCGTCTGCACGACTTGCGACGCCATGAGGCTACCAAGCATGACGGAACCGCCCGGTATATACACTGTCGTTTCAGTGCCCGGATCATTTACAGCACCATAAACGTTCAATTCATGGGCCACCCAAGCGTCCATGCGAAAAGTGTGGTCGGCTTTTCAAACTGACCAGTCAGTTGCTGCGACACCAACGCACACGACACCCTGTTCCGCAACCACGTTTGCAGGTAGAGGAGCCCGTAGGCAACAGTATCGAGACAGCAGGAACTCCCACCCACCGCACGAGGGCCGATGATGATATCTACAATTTCCGACTGACCGACCTCACCCGTTTACGCAGCTACGTGGAAGCCATCTTCAATGATCAAGCTACGTCCTTCAAATTAAATCTGGCGTTTGGTTATGTGCTGCAGCATAAGGTGACAGACCAAGTCCGATGCTTTTACCCGAGCAGTAACATCCGGGTATTTGAGCAATCGTTTACCATCGTTGGAGACGATGCTGGAGAAACTGGACACCGTGGATGCCTTGGAATGGGCCCAACAACAACGTCTCAACACCAAGTGGATAGTGGAGAGGATGACCAATGTCACGTTTTTCGTGACCAAGCTGACCGACCACCCCATCGGCTGAATGCTTCACCCATGCACTGATGAATACCATAACATACATACGCACATACTCTATATGTCTACATGCTGATCGTTGAATAGAGCTCAGTAAACACTTGTACCTAATGTGACGGTGCGTTAAATAATGAAACATGGTGTTTTATATTTCAATTTGTTTTGTTGTGAACATACTAAACCTACCCAGGGCGGCTCCCCCAGCCTGGGTATGATGTAACATTGGGGATAATAAACTGTATGAACATTGCTGAACTTGTTGTTATTCAAGACAACCCGAGCTCTGAGCTCCGAAGCTCTGACTCACGGGAGCTACCACCACCACCGGACGTTGGCGCCCATCAACGCCCGG
>JAVTVY010050070.1:0-23192 GCA_036873755.1 Hanleya hanleyi | reverse complement strand
AGAATGGAGCCAAAGGTAACCCATCCATGTCCAGAAAACATTACGCGGGTGTACAAGAACCCAGATGTAGGAGCGGACGTCAGCGAAAGCACACCGTGAGTACCCCAATTCGATTGGCTGATTGTTCGACCGCTGATTGGTTCTTTTTCTCGACCGCTGATTGGCTCTTTTTCTCGACCGCTGATTGGTCCAAATGGAACTGCCCATCTTTCCCAGGTTCATTTACAATCCCCATTTTTGTGCTCAAGCTCTGATTATAGCGATGCCGCAACATTGTGTCATTGGACATTGGACCGTCTGACCTGGAGGTGACCCTTTGACCTTTTGACCCGCGTCCGCGCGGGTACTGCCGGGGATGACGCGCGCGCTGCGGCCGGAGAACCCGCGCGCGCGCTGCGGGGCGCCGGGGCGGGGGAACACCCCGGAGGGTTGAACACACGGACGTCTAAGAGGAAACATTGGAACTCTTCTATGTTTGGAGGTAGTTTTAGTGAAAAACCCGGAAGTGACGTCACAACCCCCACGTGACCTGCGCAGCAGAATGGAAACGACACCCTAGTGTAACTCCCTCACCTAGGCTTCACATGGATACATCACTCGATACCATCGACCCACTAGGGGCCCACCTACACCCCAAGACGTTTATTTCTATACTACGGCCAGACTGCGCATGCGCAGAATGCCGTTAGTTCAACCCCACACCCAGCCCATCAGATGCCCCTTCACGAATGCTTCACTTTGATACCTCACTCGACCCCATTGGACCATTCGTGGCTCCCCTAGCTCCAACACGTGTAGCGGGACCCATACAGGGTCCAGTTTTCGACACTAGGTGACCACATCCCGACAAAAATGGCCAGTTTTCGACACCGGATGTGCCGCCATCTTGAACATACGTGCCGCCATCTTGGATATGTCCCATAATGCACCGGGTCAAAATACTCGCTTCTGGTTGGACGAGAGCTCCGTGGCGGATTTGAAATACTCGCTTCTGATTTGACGAGAGCTCCGCATTGCATCTGCGCATGCGCAGAATGATATTCCTACCGCACACCCAACCCATATGATGCCCCTTCACCTAGGCTTCACTTGGATACCTCACTCGACCCCATTGCACCATTAGGGACTCCCCTACATCCCAAAACGTCTATGCGCATGCGCAGAATGACGCTAGTTCAACCCCACTAGTCCAGTCAGATGCCCCTTCACCTAGGCTTCACTTGGATACCTCACTCGACCCCACTGGACCATTATTGGCTTCGCTAGCTCCAACACGGCTATTTCCATACCCTTGGGCCACCGCGCATGCGCAGAATGACGCTATTTCAAACCCACTAGTCCAGTCAGATGCCCCTTCCCCTAGGCTTCACTTTGATACCTCACTCGACCCCATTGGACCATGAGTAACTCCCCTACATGCCAACACGGCTATGTTCATACCCTTCGGCCACCGCGCATGCGCAGAATGCCGATAGTTCAACCCCACTAGTCCAGTCAGATGCCCCTTCACATAAGCTTCACTTTGATACCTCATACGACCCCATTGGACCATTATTGGCTTCGCTAGCTCCCAACACGGCTATTTCCATACCCTTGGGCCACCACGCATGCGCAGAATGACGCTAGTTCAAACCCACTAGTCCAGTCAGATGCCCCCTCACCTAGGCTTCACTTTGATACCTCACTCGACCCCACTGGACCAGTAGTAACTCCCCTAGCTCCAACACGGCTATTTCCATACACTTCGGCCACCGCGCATGCGCAGAATGACGCTAGTTCAACCCCACACCCAGCCCATCAGATGCCCCCTCACATAGGCTTCACATTGATACATCACTCGACCCCACTGGACCAGTAGTAACTCCCCTAGCTCCAAAACGGCTATTTCCATATCCTTGGGCCACACGAGTTGTCTCTCTTGCGTCAGTGTGTGCAGATGGCGCTATGATCGACGCCGTGATGTGGAAAGGGCGTCCCCACACCATCCTGGAGCCGCCATTTTGTTTGTTGATTTTCTGCGGAGATACACGGGACAATAAACGCTCGACCCTAGGGTGGTACAGATGCTAGACTGATGCTATATTAACATGGTACAACACATATAGATTATGTTTATTATTATTATATGGCTTAGAGGTTTTTTTGAGGATAATGTGAAGGTTTTTTCTCCCCGTGACCTCACCACCGCCTCGTTTGCGCCCTTGCGCCGCCATCTTGAACCCACCACCACCACCCACAGGCCGCCATTTTGACCACCCCACTCCCATCCCATTAGATGCCCCTTCACATAAGCTTCACTTTGATACCTCACTCGACCCCATCGGACCATTTTATCTAGGGACTACTTTTTCTCCGCGGAAGCAGACCGAATCACCGCCAGACATGACCGCATCACCGCGGAGGAATACATCTTTGACCTGGATCACGTGATATGCAAATTTGGAACTCTCCTGTGCTGGAGGTAGCTTTTTGGTCAGAGGTCAAAATACTGGCTTCTCATTGGCTGTGTGACCTCCACGTGACCTCCACAAAATATGCAAATTTCTGAGGTCAATAGGGTTCAATTTATGTACACCCTACTACTGACATACCAGCAATCTAGATCTGATGACAAAAATATTAGGACAGGAATGCTGCGATATCTTATCATCATTGGGAACTTCTGACAGCGTTTAGCCTCTCAATCAGCCATACCTTCTGTTAACGGACATATTTATTAAATTGAAAGTCTAGAAGTGTTCGTTCGTCCCGTTGCACCGTTCCCTGTTGCTGGTGATTGCAAATCATATGTGTAAATATTGACCCGATTATTAGCTGACAAGTTGATCTCGGCATCAAAGATCATAATTTTCTGTAAAGGTTTGAAAAGAAGAAGAACTAGAACTCGTGGACTTCGAAAGACTGCCGTTAACTGTGTGATTTTATGGTTTTGATGTTTGACTGTGATCTTTAGAAATACATAGTTTTTCCTATTTCCCAAAATTTGATCATGTGTATAGGTTGTGTTATGTGTAATGCTTTAGGTACCTTTGACAGTCATAACAGGATGAAAGGTACGAAGCACAATAATTTGACCGACATTGAAACTACTGATTTGGCTTGGAACCTTAACATTCAGTACCCAGCATGGAAAGCAATCTCGAGTGATATCCTCGTTATCCACATACCAAATCTGCAAAGAATCCGTTCAGGTTTTTGAAAGTTACCGTTTACTTGTCTTCCTGGTACTTCAGCTTGTCACCCCTTCTGAAATTTTTTTTATCACCATACTGTCATGTATTCCAACTAGTTTCTCCATTTTTTTCATGCATTGTAGAATTTGAACACACCTTTTTCTTCCCTCGATCGGGAGACGTTGACGACACTGACAGATTTATCTCCTTCGAGGGGGAGTGGGGGTAAGCGATCGTGTGAACGTAAAAAAAAAATATCTCTAGTACGGAGAAAAAATAAAAAAATAATCCAGATACGAAGAACGAAGAAAAAACAATTGTGAAGAACTCAAGTGTGTCTTTATTAGCTACCACGCTGTTTAATAGTGTTGTTAATGTGCAGCGGAGTAAACATCGGAAAAAGTTGGAAATTGTCCACAGTTGACAACATATTTCATTATATACTCCACAAGGGCGGATCCAGCCAAAATTCATAGGGGGAGGGTGGACTATCACAGCCCAACAGGCGAGGGTCCAGGGGCCGCCTAGGCCCCGGAAGCTCTGGGGTCCTACGTCGCCGGAGATGCGTTCTGAGCGTTTTCCCGGAAATAAAACTGATCATAATGTATGCAGATTTATGGTTCTATTTTCACGATTTTCTCGCAATTATAAGCATGCATCGATATTGAAAAAATCGCACCTCATGCCTGCATCCATGTGACTTTCTAGTTATATTTAAAACATACAAAACGATGTTATTTAGTTCATGGAAGGGAAACAAAGATGCTTACCGATACGGTTCATTCACAAAAAGATAAAACAAGGAAATCCTCATAGCCCAACAGTTGAGGGTCCAGGGGCCGCCTAGGCCCCGGAAGCTCCGAATTCCTAGATCTCCGGAGATGCGTTCTAAGCATTTTCCAGGAAATAAATTCGAACATAATGTATGCAGATTTATGGTTCTATTTTCACGTTTGTTTCTCATTTATAAGCACGCATCGATATTGAAAAAATCATACTTCATGCCTGAATCCATTTCACTTTCTAGTTATATTTAACAGATAAAAAAAACGATGACTTTTACATCATGGAACATTAGAACCAATATGATACCGATTCATTTACACAAAGCTAAAATAAGCGATCCTCACAGCCTGACAGGCGAGGGTCCAGGGGCCGCCTAGGCCCCGGAAGCTCCGGGGTTCCAGGTTGCGGGAGATGCGTTTTACGCGTTTTCCCGGAAATAAATCTGAACACAATGTAGGTAGATTTATTGTTCTATTTTCACATTTGTTTCGCATAAACACGCATCGATATTGAAGAATATGCCTGACAACTTTTGACTTCCTGGTTTAACACAAACAAAACAGGCCTACTGGCCTATAGCACACCACTACACGTGGAGCGCTCGCGGCGATAATATCTGATTTTAGATGCATATTGAAACTCCAACTTAAATAGTAAACTCACAAACTACATGAATAGATGATGGTCTGTTTAATACACGTATAGATACTCTAATTACATAATCCACATTAATTTAATTTACATATCATTTCAAGACATTTTTTCTACATGGAATCTCAGGGTTCGCTAATCCCTCAATTTTTTTTAAATTTTTTTGAGGTTTCATGGGAAGGAGGAAGGTCCGGACCCCCCTGACCGCCCCCCCATACGCAAAATTAGTTTTCCTCAGAACTGAGAACGGATAATAAAAATTACCCCAAAACGGAGTACGAAAATACCCCTTGCCCCCCCCGCTCCTTCCTCTAGCTCTGCATTGCCAAGATCAATGTCCTCACTTCATGATGTTGATCATCATCATTCTAACGCATGGCACGATCATACGTAGAAACTTCTGCTCATAGCCATGCAGTAGTAGGTGATATCCGAGTATATTAGGGCATTTCCCAATTGGTCACATCCGATTGGTCCCGTGAGATCCGACAACGGCGCAATCACATTCATAAAACGAAGACACACCTCCAGAAACCCACTGACTGAAATGATCTCTTTGTGGGCCTCGAAATGCCCCTATCACAAAATAAAAAGCATATCATTTTCCTGTGAACTGTCGCCGATTTTATTTTTTTGAAATAGGTAAGGTCGTTTGTAATATGATTTTTCTTAAGAAAAACAAATAAGCATGCTCCATTAGAGTGAGAACTAAAGTAGCTGATTCGCACAACTTCGTTTTTGTCTCGCATAGAATCCCCCAGTCCTGCGCCTCTGCACTCAAGTGAGACTGACATGTCTGAAATGCCCAGGTCAAAATATTTAAATACAGATAATTTCATTGGCTCGTTTAAATGCGGCGGGCATGCGACTTAATGCTTCATGAACAACTTTCGAACAGGATTATGTCCCTCCAGAAATATATCCTTTGCAGTCGAGAGGTGGCATCATGTGGAATACATGCCGAATCATAGCGTTGAGCTAAGGACAGTCTTAAGCGAAACGTGAAATCCCCTCAGCATGCTAAGATGGATGTTGACTCGGTGGGCTCATTTCTCTCACCAGACTGTTCCACTATTAGGGAGTTCAGTGAAACATGTCAACAAAAGATTCAATTATGAGATTAAATTTGTTGGAACGATATTTTCTTAAATATCATAACAGCAGGTTGGGGGGGGGGGGGGGTAGCCACTTTTTCATCTATGTTAGTATTAAACCCAGAATAAAAACTTGAATTTGAAGAATTGAATTTTTGAGAAATTTTGAAATTGAGTTTTGCCCCAAACAATTGTTTTTTATCGATGGGAAAATGCGCGCGAAACACGCGCAAAAAAATGTGTTATAGTGGATAAATATTGAATTCTTCAAGAGATAAGTCGAGTTCCCAAATGAAAATGTCGTGACAAATAATCAAGCAAAATAATTGTTGTTGTTGTTGTTGTTGCCTTCACTAGATCAACTCGCGAGTGCTACGTTAGCGTGTCTGGAGCAAGTCAAAATCGGCACGGGCAACGCAACGTTCATGTTCATGTGTTAGCTGCCCGTGTTGGTAAGCACGATTTTCTTCCGATGAAAATACTCAGTGACAAAGTTTAATTCAGCTTTTATTCTCCGCAATAAAACGATCACTCCGCTCGTTCTGGTTATCGAATTGCTGTTGCCAGGCATGAACACTTGATAGAAATACAGGCCAGATCGTGCCATCAATCTAGTGTAGTTCTTTTTATTTATCCATTAGTTTTGCCTTTCAAGCTTCGCTAACCACAGCGCCCTCAACGAGCAGATTAATTACATAATGGGAAATCACTTCCAAGAAGCTGTCGTAAAAGTCTCGCGCGAGCCCATTTTACAGTATGCGCAAAGACATTTCTGCGCAGTTTTTTCGGGGGGATTTTGGATTTTGAGCTTCCGGTTCAGAATTTTACACAAACAATTTGGGCTTGAAAAACAGATTTCCGTTTATCTGAGACAGCCCAAATTGGTACGAATTTCTAGTTCAATATCTTCTCCACATTTGGCCCTGTGACGGTAAGTCTCAACTCTTTGTTTTTTCGCAATCTTGCGGACAAAGCGATTTTGGCCCCCATGAGACCAAGCTGATTCAATAAGACTGCGACGCTACGCGGCAGTCTTAAAAAGAAGAGGAAGTAGAAGAAGAAAAAAAAAGAATGGGCCTACACAGGTATCTTTACAGTGATACAAAGGTCAGAAGAAGAAAAATCTACACGAAAGACCGACCCACGTCAGAGAACATTAAATGTGAAAGTTGCAAACTTGTTAGACTTGCGCCATGTCTGAATGGTCAATATGAGTGAGATTGTCGCTCCTATCAGACGTACATTTGGGTCTCATGTGCAGTCTATAATTAATCGTGATATGATATGGCCTCGCTGCATGCATCTTGTGAGGCCATGAAAAACAAAATGAAGGAGAAAGTCATTTAGAAATATCTCACCTTTGTTTTCTTTCTCGCTTACGTTTGTAGAATATGAGGGCGAGAAATCCGAGTATGAGGAAGATAATAAAAGCACTTAATGTGAGCCCGATGATGAGAGATGTATTATCTATGGCTGATTTGTCCATATTCACGTCGCTGTCATTGTCATCAATCCCTCCACCTGTCCTCACAACATGTACACCTACAATAATATACCATTTATCTCTCAGAATTGTAGCAATTACAGGAAATGACTAACCAACAAAGTTCGATTTTTCGATGCAGCATTTTTACTATTTCAGCTTCCCGTTTGTTCCTGTCGGTATGGGACCTTATGCATGGCATACAATCGATAGTCCATCTCTAGGGGTAATCGCTTGCTCTTGGAAGTATAAAAGGCTCTACTCGGAGTCCTGTCCACTTGACCGTGCATGTGGTTCCCGGATAACATATTGTTTTATAATAAACTGTATTCCACGGAACATTAGGGATGTTGGTGGTTATATCCATATCATCCTTGTATAAACCATAGTTTCGTCATTCAAGAAAATAGTGTGATCGTTACTGCTTCTCACATTCAGGTGAATGTTCGACAAATTCAACTAAGAATTGGTGATCTGTTCTTAATTTAACCGATTAGACAACTCACCTGACAATCTTTGATTGCTGCTTTTCATGCAGTGAAGCATGAAAATTATGTAAATACTATTAGAATAACACTAATTATCTAAGAGAAACCTCTGAAAATGTTTCAGATCACAGAAAATTAACTCCAGAATTCAAAATTCTAGCGTGACGAGCCTTTCGAGCGTATTGCTGTGACGGTATTTGGGGTGCCCCCTCCCCCCACAGCCAAATCATCTTCCTTCGCAACTGCTATTGACATATAGCAACCTACACCAACTTGTATAGATAGATTTATTGCTCAGTTTTGTCCATAGGACTAAATTAAGACATACAATGTATATGTAGCCACTTTTTGTCAGGTACACACTCCCGTGGATATGATACCAATTGCAACTGTATATACTGTAACTATTTGTCATCCTATTAAGCATACAGGAAGAGGATAGATCAAAAACTCCATTGTTGGCCCGGTGTCAGGGTAATGTGATTGGGTCGTCGTGATATGACTGAGCAATAGTTGAAAGCATCGCCAAGGATAGATCAAGGACTGGTTGGCCCAGAGTAGTAGGATACCGTGAAATTCCTTATAAAAATTCAGGGTGGGGCATGAGAGTGGTGGCGTGACGTGGAGATAACGTCACGGATGATGTCACTTCCGGTGATATCACTTCCGGGTCAAAGGTCACATCCGGGTCAAAGGTCACTTCCGATCACGTGACGGCCATGCGAGAGTTATCTACCCCTAAATTAGATCGTACGCTTCAGTTATTTCCATGTTAGTCCCAATGGGGAACCCACTCATGGACATTTGCGGTATGGGTGTCGCACGTTGTTTTCTCTGTCTCACGCCGCAGATCACGATGGTGTTTTACAGTAACACCTAACGCCCCATCTTAACGCTTTAACGCCCTATCCGAATATCTTAACATCCTATCTTAACGCCTTAACGCTTTATCCTAACGCCTCAACGCCCTAGCATAGCAGTTTTTACCTTTTGCGAGAGATTATACCATGCTATTATATAATACTAATGCATCGACAAGGTATATGTATCAATCTATTCACACCACGGAATAATATATGTTGAGACTTGGGGGTCTCCGATGAATTCATCGCTCTACGCCGAGCTATGTTCGGTCTAGCTACTTATGTGTGCGTGGGTAGATGAATGGGTGTGTGTGGTGGTGGTGTGTGCGTGTGTGGCGGTGTATGTGGTGGTGTTTAATGGCGTGTGGCGGTGATGGATGATTGTGGTGTTGGTGGTGGTGGTGGTGTTGCTGAGCGCCTGTCTTAACGCAGTGACGCCGTAACGCTCTACCGTCTTCTATATATAGTCCCGTAATGATGCAGAGAGTTGAGGGAAAAAAAGATCAACACGTTCACAAGCTTTTCATATAGTCTATTATTCCCTCCATCACATCATACCCACGCTGGGAGAGCCGCGTCGGGTATGTTGACAATTCAAGTATGCTCTTGTCCAATTCGAAGCCGCCATTTGGGGCTGCATCGGTCATATTCGTTCTTGCCCGTAAAGATGTATTCTCGGCTGTTCTTGTCCTATCAGAAGCCGTCAGTTCATAGAGTTCAATCTTTGGCCATGTTTGCTCTGATCCGTTTGTTCTAATCGTTGTCGAGCAGATCAGGAAACTGTGACGGCAAATGTTCCGGAACTGCTGTTTGCGCATTTCGATCGCATTTACAGGACCTCGGTAAGTGGTAGCCCCATATCCTCTTACAGGTGGCGCTTGATCTTCATGATGGACCTGTGCGTAGGATCACTTTTCATTTCAAGCGGTAGCAGGGTATATTGTTCGCCATGGCTGTTTTCCTGATGTAGGGACGCATTTGGATGTACGCCTGTTGTAAGTTAGCTTACCCGGCGTCCTCGATCGCTACAGCTTGAGTATTACTAGCTGCTGTCACAATACGATCCCAAAAGATACTTCTTCCTCACTCAGGCTTCCCTGGGACGTAGCCTGACTATCTGAGGTCAAGCTCTCTATATCAGTAGATAGACTCTCAGCAGTCTCTGTTTCGGTATCAGTCGGCGGACTCTCAGAATCAGCTGGCATATTCTCAGCATCTGCATCGGCTTCTTGTGCCTCGGTGTCTTCAATCCCACGTATATTCTTCTGGTGACGCACCGTATTGTCTGGTGAACGTGCGTTCGTATAAGCCATGTTGACGGTTGAACGTCGGCTGTGTACGTGTTTGGGATACGCTTGATTTTATGGACAGTAACGCCCGCCAATGCCCAGCTTAACACATCAACGCTCTGGGGAAATAGCTCAGAAGCTCTGATTTTTCTAGATATTCCATGGAAGTGACACTAATTCATCGAAATGCAGTGACGCCCGTCAACGCTCGTCGTTACGCCTTAACGCCCGTCTGGCTTTCGGTGAAGGATGGAGAAATGGTGACGACTGCTCTACCCTGATAATTATCAAATCGTAAAACTTTCCTAGAGAACCTCACAGAGATTTAACACGATGAGGGATGGAACTGTTAAACTGAAGAAATTCTGTGATAATCTAGAAAATGTTTGTTGAAAATAGGCCGCGAAATAATGAGAAAATCACGGGAAAAAAACAGATGAAAATATTTGAAAAAGTCGATGTCCTATGGGCCATCGTAAACAACACATAATCTTACCTTTCATTAAACACTTTTGTTTGCTGTCGGTCATGGAACAAAACCTGTTGTTCTTCATCTCGTGACATCTCGCCGGCCGATCACATGGTTTTCGGCCGAGAACTTGACCTTTGTCTTCTGGGTTGCACGTGAAATAATGACCACAGGTATCCGGATCGAGGAATCTAGTTTCATTCTTGCACGGAAGCTGTATTTTGAATTCGCAATTGTCTGAGAAACAAAAATTGTTTAGGCATTTATCGTAAATTGCATATATGATTAGACGAGTAAGATACACTGTTAAATGTTGCTGTATATATACTTGGTCTTCAATGCCATATATCCCAGCTGCAGTCGATTAAAAGTACGCCAGGAGCTCGCCAGTCGAAATTTCCTGGTGTCGCATTTACAGAAACTGACTACTTAAATCGGTGTGCGAGAAATGAACACCGTCCGCACTGGAGAGAGAAAACAAAACAGCTTTGATCTTTTTTTTGAAGGTTCAATCTGCTCGGCCATCGATATGTGGATCGGCTATAGACACCCAACTGAAGTCGGGGAACAAGCGGTTACGCTCACATTACTCGTATACCGGTGAAAACTAGCATAGGAAAATCTCTGTCAAGATTTGATTTGAACGGGTTAGCGCAGATGCCATTGTCAATAATTTGTAATCTCTTAAACTGTCTGTGTAACATCTGACAGTAGAAGGTATACAATTTGTTCAGCTCATGGATACGTCCATACAACAAAATTGGTAACTTAAAACTGATGAATACATTTATTCAAAAAAAGAAATACTAACCGTTTTCCTCATCGTTCTGTCCGGGTCTCACATTTGAACAACGTTCTCTCGGATTGTTAGCGTCACAGGTCCAAGATCTGCCGGTACAGGGCCCCGTTGCTTTAGGTAATGAAACTGTGCCCGGAGGACAAGTGTTCCTCCATACCCTGAACCCCTGACATCGATAATAATGTGTGCAGCTGCTAGCATCTGCATAAAATGAATCCCTCGAGCAAGGGAGGACGATTTTCTCACATGCACCTGTGAAAATATTGCAAGTGAAAAATATAAATGCAACCAAGCCCTAGTTTGATTTAATACATGATTACGTTGTGATATTCGAACAGAATTTGATCAGAGACGGTAAATCTTTGCTTTAACCAAATGTGAGTCATTGATTCTGGACCGTTTCCAGATATCTTGATCATAGAACAGGGATTATTTCGCGAAATAGGGAGGAGGGTTTCGATTCATGGAATTATCTCTTATTTCAAAATTCACAGACACAGACACCTCCCTACACATTTCTCATCCTCAGTGACACGGACACACGCACTCACACACTGCTCCTTTCATATCGGCGAGTACTAGTATTCAGTGGCACGGACGCATACACTCACACACGGCTCTTTTCATACCGGCGGGTATTACTACCCAGTGGCATGGATGCACGCACTCACGCATAGCTCTTTTCATACCGGCGGTATTACTACCCAGTGGCATGGATGCACGCACTCTAGCACGGCTCTTTCATACCGGCGGGTACAACTACCCAGTGGCACAGATGCACGCACTCACACAGAGCTCTTTTCATACCCGCGGGTACTGCTACCCAGTGGCACAGATGCACGCGATCACACACGGCCACTTTTATACCGGCGTTACTACTACCCAGTGGCACGGACGCAGGCACTCACGCACGGCTCCTGTCATACCGGCGGGTACTACTGCCCAGTGGCACAGATGCACGTACGCACGAACGGCTCCTTTCTTACCAGTGTGTATTACTACCCAGTGGCGCGGATGCACGTACTCATATCGAGTCGTTAGAACTCTGCGAGGTTTTAGGGTTTACCTCGACTTGTGAAAATGATGAAGAACATGATGAACGATATAGATGGTGCATGTACGTTCGGTTATAAGACATGACTTGTTTGTCCATATTCTTCAGTTCGGGTCGTATTTTAAGGCTTTATACATTTATTTGTTACAAAATATTGTTTGCCCCCGAAGACATGACATTGATTTTTAAAATTACTTTTCGACACAGGTTGCAGAGGAGTGACTCACCTGGGAAGTTAATACAAGTCAGTTAATCTAAGTGAATCTTACTATCACGATACAGCGAGATTAACATATGCTGGAGGATTTAATTGCGTTTTATCGGTTGCGACGTTTCCCTACACTAATTTGCCGTCACAGATGTATAACAGTTGTATTTGTTAATATGCTACACGATAAAATAACTATACGTTTCTTCAACACAACTCTATATCCAATGACGACGAAGAAAAAACTGTGGTGCAAAACACTCTCCTCTTGTCATGCAAATTATAGGTTTAATAGGGGTATCTAATTTAACGTGTCGTAGAGAATTTTCAATTAAATAAACTCGTATAAACAGATAAAAACATTATACAGTGCTTATGGTAAGATATGTTTAACATTAAATAGTTGGCAGAGATAAAGAACTGATGAACAAATAGTTTGTGATTGACTTAGCAAGTGACCCGAAGCTCTATTTAACCAGTTTTGCGTCAAATGCCGTCTTAAACAGATCTTTGACAAGTGAAACCACTTAATATAGATGTATTTTGAGAAAGAATATTTTTTTTTTATATTCGATGAAGTTCTTCTGGGAGGAACAGGTTTTTGAGGAATTTTTGTGTCGCTCTACTTAGGCTCTTCTATATTTACATCTATAACATGAATTTGCTCATTTTACAGCAAAACAATGCTGGACGAAAAAAATCAAACACATCGAGGCACATGTAGAGCAGCAGCGTTTTGAATATTCAGAGCATCGACTGAAGCAGAATATCTGAAGCAACGACCTTAAATAACTTTTTACATCCTAACGATATAGCGTTTGAAGGAGCCAGAGTCGTTAAATCGTGTCTATATATGCTCTCCACACGTCGATCATCATAGCTTTGGTCCATTAATGAGTGTTTCAGACTTTGGTACGAACCAGTTAATATATAATTCACCTAAATTATTTTTCGACTGCTGCAGAAGATGCCAAAGAGTGCGGCATTATTAATGGCCATGTAATGGAAAATATATCCATACATCTTATTCGCTGCATGGGTGAAGCTAAAATGTATTTATTTTAATGTTTGCTGTAAGCTCCCACGAATGACGTCATTGTTGGAGGAGCGTTCAGCCTTGGGCACAATGAGTGTATGTAAGCACGTATTTCATGGCTCTATAATCTGGTTATGCTATCAGCTGTTTATCCGTTTGGGGTAATAAAGAATTGTCACGAATTTCACATCTCTATTTCAAGGATTGATATCAATGTTGTCAATATTTCATACAAATATCAAGGATAGATATTCTCCTTGATCAAGAGCTATAATTTAAAGAACTCCGTGGATTTTAATATTTATTTTATTTTAGAGCGAAGGTTGACATGGCGATATCAAAATCTGAATCTGAGTAACATATAGGCATGGAGAGGTCTCTGATAATTGCCACACTCATATACGCAAAAGCAGCAAGCCATGCAGTTCATAGATTGATTGAAATTGTAGTTTTCTGGACGCTTCATAAACTGATTTCCCGGCTCATCAACACAATATTTTCTTTATACATTTCTTTTCTTTTTCACTTGATAGATTTACAAGAACTACATGTAGATGAAAACAATTAAGAAAAGATAAGAGAATGAAAATTTAAAAACTGTCTTACACAATTTTGACTAACTATATCAATCATTCAGTTCATGGAGAGCACCCGAAGTGTCATAGTTCTTTTATAATGGATCAGAGAGCTTGTAGTTCAGAATGTTTGACGAGTTGTGCTAGCAAATAAAAATTGTCATTTTGATTAGATCAGAAACTAATACGTGATTGAATTGTTAGAAAACTTAACGTAAAGCACTTAATCCATGGGGCAAATTGAGACATAATTATCCACACAATATTGATAGCGGGTTGTAGAAGGAAATTATCACCCCGAAGTACACTGAGCACTTACTCACGGTTTATACAGACTCATTACGTTATTTGAACAATGAACTATAGCATGTGTAGGGCGGTGTGGGGGAACGCGTTTGTACGGTATACTCTGTATAAGGGGGAAAAAGTGGGATATTGCATTGAGGAAAATGAGATATACTGGGTGAAATTTCCATGGCACTGGATTTATGATTTCGGGAAATAGGGTGAAATATTAAATGTTGAGTGAATGGGGAGGATGAGTGGCTATTGGGAGATTTAATTATGAGTGTCCAGTGTGATAATTAAGTTGCCACTAAGAATCGATCCGGGAATTAAGAGAGAATGAGGGGGCTTGACAGATGGAAATATTATGTGATACGTCTGTAGTTATGGGAATTAAGAGAATGTATATTGTTTAATAGGAATGTGGGGATTAAACATTGTCTATGTGACAAGAGGGATCATGTGTAGGGCGGGTTGGGGGAAACGGGTTGCACGGCGTGTTCGCACGACCTGTGCCCATCGCGGTGCGATGGAGTGCCCAAGTACATCCATCCATCCATCCATAAATGGGCAAGAACAGTTGTGGGCATAATAACGGAGGTGCTAAACCTGAAAGTCTTCAATTCATCCATAACTTATACAATTCTCAAATATAGTATCTAAACTCTGAAATAATAATTATTAAGTTAATTACTTGCGAATACGTTGAAATCTTACCTCCCACGGTTAGTTTAACCGCCATCTCGTGTACAGGATCTCGGCAGATTTACTCTTAAGGCTCAGCAGGATACATATAAGTATACAGGTCACGGACGAGTGACAATACAATTGTAATCGGAAAACCTCGGCGTATTGTCAGTCCAGATCACCTCGTGTGGATACATACGCCATCTTTTATTTCTCATCTAGAGTACAATTTAGTTCCAAATGATTATGCTAGAAATATCTGATAATGCAATATTGAGCTCAAAGATTGCACACACTTTCAAAACTCCCAAATTGTTTCTTGGCAGCCATTCACAACACAAATTACAATAAATCACCCTGCGTACTTTGACAAACCAGGTGAAAAATCCGGCACATATACATACACTCCCATACATCGACTAACACAAGATACATAATGAGGAGTTCCGAATGTGTCTTAGCGCAGGAGGTTGCCGAGCCCATTCATTCGTGCGTCATGCGGACTTGTTTACAATCCGGGAACTTCAGCCTAAGAACTATATTCTTCCCGCAAATATGCCTTAATATGAAATTTGATTTAAAGAAATAAAGATATGTGGATATTACATTTAAGATCGGAAGTTGAGCTCTACGATATACATATTCTTTTTTAACACCCGAATACACTGCTTAGAGGAGAGGCATGAGTATATCACACCTTAGAAATGACACACTGCATGCGGTACCGGTAAATGTAGAGACACCGTTGAACAAGTTCGCATGTGGCACGCATATTTGCAGTTGCGTGCCTATGTGGTGTACGAAGCATGGGGTGTCAACAGAAAAAATAACCAACCGGCGGTATTGTTTTCGTAGGATTTTTCTTATAAGCGGTCATCCATAAAATCCATATTTTAATTCTATCATTATAACAATCTGCAGGGCCGGTACAATGTCCACCCAATTATCCATTATGCATGAAACAGCACACAATAACGATCATAACATGTATATAATGTATTTTTTCAGAGGACATTTCAGTCTTATTCTATCATATTACGTCTTCATCTTATCTAATATCAGAGGATACACATTCAGCTGAAATGACAAGGACCCTTATCGGTGATCGGAATAATGAGTCTGTGTGTTATACTCAGCTCACTGGGCTCATACCTGGCTTAGAGGGTTTCCTTTTTCAAAAACTTTTCACTGTTAGATATGTTTTTTTTTCGATCACAGCCCGAAGAAATAATTTGAAACAGAACGACAGAGCCTTCTATCCCGTATTATCTTCATAACCCAGTACATTTTTGTGCAATCAGTTGATTTCTCTCACGTTGACCCTCATTTCTACACTGTTATAAATTACCGTTATTTCACAGTAAATGTATGTTGGAGTTTACAGTACATTTAATCGTAAATACATTAATCTGTAAATTTAACTGTGATATTTCAGTTGACATCAACTGGAATGAGTAAACTGCGCACAAACGTGACATAAAATTCCTATTTTCTCTGAAAGCAGGTTGATATCTTTGCACACGAAACGATCAGTTCCAGGAAACATCCTACACATGCGTTGTACGATACAACATTCAGAGCATTATCAGAACACGCAGTGTGAAGGACGCGAGAGCTAACTTCAATTTTCGGTCTATAATGCGGTTCGGTTTTCGTTTTCTCTGACTTGAGTTGTGCCCCACTTATCAATTGTATATTCGTGTAATAATTTCACAGATTACTTCGTGATTATTTACGAAACTTGTGACCGCATGGGACGAAGAGCTGAAATACGCGAACGAGCAATGGCCATTTCGGCCTTCCAGTGACCTACGTTTCTGGGAAACCGATAATTGTAGACAACGGTTCCACGTAATTCTACAGAATAAAGAATGTTAAGAAAATGGTATTTGATAATAACAGTGCAACCTAATTTACAGTTAAAGTCTGTCAATAAACAGTAATGATAAAATACGGTGCAACATTTTACAGTTCAAAGCCTGTTAAAAAGCGGTAATTTAAAATACGGTGCCACGTAATTTTACAGTTCAACGTACTGGCACCTTTTCTGCCAGTACATTTAACTGTGAATTTACGGTGTGATTTATAACAGTGTACCCAACCTTTGCCAAGTCGATATTTGTCCCCACACTCACGCCATCTTGGAACAGGTGAGGAAGGTTTTCCCCATGTTAAATTGTTATTTGATTTGATAAAAGTCGTTACTGGTGGGGAAAGTCCAATTTTAGGATTATAATTCCATAAAAATATTCCTCAATGAGGAACATTCGTTTCGTCGGAGAGAGAAATAACCTAGCACATGTAGAACAGTTCATATCGAAAATAGCTATATAGACAGCAATCAAAGCTTATTATTCGGCAATAATTATATCATCAAACTTTCAATCGGGGCGAACCCATATCGATGCGGTCTATCAAAATAGACCACACGCTATATATAAGGCTAGATACGGACATATTATACAAATGTAGTTATCCGTGAAAATTTAACTTCCGACAAAATGCGTATATGTGTCATAAATTACAACCACAGATCATGTATACAACTGTACTTTTAAAATCTTATGAAAATATAAATAAACAACAAACAGAGGATCCTTTCCTATACATCTTCCTGTTACACCTTCAGACCAGGTGATACATTCAGGCCACGCTCGCTGTGAATATTATTTTGTTCTTAAGGTGTCAGATCTGACATTCAGTATTCAACCGTCGTCTACAAAAGAATTTCTGCTCGAATAATTGAAAGATCTTTTATGTTCGACCGGCAGTCGTAGGTGCTAAATCCAGCCATACTTTTTACTTATTCAGCGATTCATGAAGTTTCCCTTGTTTTTATTTCACGTGATGTGAATCGCTGACTGAAAAGAGTATGGTAGACTACAGACGTCAGCTCTCGTAGGATTTGTCACTCGGCTTGTACCACCGAGTTGAAAGCATAAAGCCCAACAGGCCGAAAAGCGCACCACCTTCTTCCAGACGAATCCGACATGGAATTCCGAATCTATTGCATGCAAAGTCATCTATAAATTGCTTGACACAAGCACGGAAGAACGGAATGAACCCAAGTGACCCTAGCAACAATCGACGTCTTGACGCAAGGAACGCATACGCCGAATTTCGGATGAATCCGGTGAAATGATTTGATTTTATCGTGTGCAAAGACAGAATTCGCATGGACGGATGGAAGTTTGGAACCAGAATGACGCCACCCAGAGGCAGATCTTAATGAAACACAATAGGAAACGAGGTCTTGCGACAAGAGACCCATATGCCGAATTTTTTAGAAATGTTAAGAAGCGTTGTGATTTTATCGAGTGCGAAATGCGAAAGGAATAAGTCGCACAAAATGACGGAAGCGAAAGCCAGTATTGGCGTCACTTACTAACAGTTCTTGCTGAAGCGCAACACCAATCAACATCTTGCGGGCAAGGAATCCATATGACAAATTTTAGGGGAATCCGAAAGAAGCGTTTCGAGTTTATCGCGTTCATAGATATTTACATGAGCAGTGTAACTAACGTCACAGGACCTACGAAGTAGAGTAGGCATTAGGACTCGAACGCGAACTGAACTCTTGGAAATCCCCACCCCCAGTTGAAATCCTGCCTATATTAAGATGGGCACCGCCCAAGTCAAAATCGCCAGTGATTTTCATCAAAAATCACCAGAAATTTTCATCAAAAGTAGGTCAGCTCAGAACTTGTTGGTAACAGTCTCCTAATGCGCCTTCATTCCAAAAATAAATAACGATCGCCGATTTAATTTTACAATTTTTTAACTAAAGGAAACAGATTGAATAATAAAACAGTGATTCTGTATCCCTTAATCAAGGAATCAAAATGGATCAAGATTTGAAATGACAAGAAAAAATTAGACATAATTACACATGTACTGTTTTTGTTTAAATTATATCCCAGTGTGATATATAGTCAATATTCAAGAAGTACAAAAAAACCCGAGAAGTACGTGCTCAAATTTTCACATCATGATCAAAGTTACTTTATCTAGTTAAATTCTACCCAAAGAAAATAAATTAAGACCCTTTAAACATGCCGTCAATGCCAGATGTTGAGTTTTATACAGCTGTAGATCAGGGCTCTGGGTGCATATATCATGTTTCCATACACTTGATGCACACAACAGCGGCAAAAACAAAGCCTCCTTGAACAACCTATCTTTATACAGGAAATTCTTAACTCAGAAAATACCATTCTCTCTCAAAAGAAAACAATTTACGCCAGGAAGGCCTTTTTATTAAGCTAATTTTGTTAGGTAGGGGCCTACTTAGATTCAATAATTGTCACGAAATTTCTTTGGTTATATCTTAATTGCAACCATGTTTGTTCCTCATGCTTGAGGTATGTACATGTATAACACACTTTCATTTGAGAGTCCAGACATTCCACCATTCATGTGAACAAATTGTACAAAATGTCCCAACACAAGCTGATAAATTCCTTGGGTGGCTTGCAGGATGGCTTTGTTTCACCCTCAGTAAACTTTTATCATTGTTGCTCACAGGCTAATCTGAAGGATGATACCACATCTTTCTTTGTTCTGCTGGGTTATTGCACCAGGCTGACTTAATTGGTTGATGTAGGATATTTCACCATCAGTGGCAATTTGACCTAAATTTGAAGCCTGATCTGTGATGAAATGTTTGGATGTGATATAGGATACACGTTAAAGGCCACAGTTTACATATATCTATAACAATATACTGAATTGTGTGTATTAAGAATGGCAAGTTGGTAATAGCAGTGTAGATAAATGCACTAACAAATGATGGAAAATTAGCATTTCCTATTTCACTATCCCATCACGTTTTGTACTTTGTTATATATACAGTGAAACATACAGCCAAGGGTTCCCAATGGGCATGACAGTGCACTCGCTGAGCTATCAATAAATAATAAAAAAAATAATTAGAAATCAAATTTTCATCAGAATTCGGTCAGCTCAGAACTTGCTGGTAACAATGCCCTAATGCACGTTCGTGCAAAAAATCAAGGTTCTAATGTCAATGGTTCTCCTTATTTTGCCGACGGAAGGACTCGGATGGACTGACTGACTGCCTGACTGACTCACTCATTATCGGACAATTTGCGATCTGTAGCCTACTTCGTAGGAATATAATTCACACGGACAAGAATTGAAGAACCTTAGCGGCGCCACCTGCACGCAGATCTGCTGAAACGCACACCAATCAACATCTTGTCTTCAGGAATGCGTATGCCGAATTTCGGAATAATCTGATGAAGCGTTTTGATTTTATTTTGTGAGAAGACAATTTACATGTCGACGCATGGAAGATTGAAACCAGAGTGGCAACACCAACAGGCAGATCTTACTGAAACACAATACGAAACGAGGTCTTGCGACAAGAGACCTATATGCCGATTTTTTGACAAATGTGATGAAGCGTAGCCATTTTATCGTGTGTGAAGGAATAATTCGCCAGAAAGGAAGCGAATCCATTAGCGGCACATGCTAATTTCAAAGGAATTCGAAAAAGCATTTCCAGATTATCTCGTGCGAAGACATATATAATTCGCACAAATAAGCACGGAAAGACGGAATGAAACCTAGTGGAGCCAAATTCAGGCAGATCCTGGTGAATGGCAATATCAATCGACGTCTTGTCTCAAGGAATGCATATGCCGAAATTTCAAGATGAATTTGATGAAGCGTTTTGATTCGTTTTGTTTATCGCGTGCGAAAACATAATTCACATGAGCGGATATGGAAGACTGGAACCAGAGTGGCGTCACATACACTGAGAAAAATAGAGGAATCGTAGTGATGCTAGGAGGGGAATCCAGCAACGGTACCTCCCACGAAACCCAAAGGGAATCAACAGGATGCGCAATGGGGAGCATGTGGAGAATCCTCTGGATGCCTTGGAGGCGGGGGAAGAATTCATTGCTGGATTTCCCATTTCTCTTGGTGTTCTGAATAAATTATGAATACAACAACAACAACAACGATGATTGGCTACTGGTCACTCCTGTTCTCATTCTTGACAGGAATTCTCCTAGTCTCACTTATAATCACTTATAGTCTCACTTATAATCACTTATAGTCTCACTTATAATCACTTATAGTCTCACTTATAATAACTTATAGTCTCACTTATAATCACTTATAGTCTCACTTATAATCACTTATAGTCTCACTTATAATAACTTATAGTCTCACTTATAATCACTTATAGTCTCACTTATAATCACTTATAGTCTCACTTATAATCACTTATAGTCTCACTTATAATCACTTATAGTCTCACTTATAATCACTTATAGTCTCACTTATAATCACTTATAGTCTCACTTATAATCACTTATAGTCTCACTTATAATCACTTATAGTCTCACTTATAATCACTTATAGTCTCACTTATAATCACTCCTAGTCTCACTTATAATCACTTATAGTCTCACTTATAATCACTTATAGTCTCACTTATAATAACTTATAGTCTCACTTATAATCACTTATAGTCTCACTTATAATCACTTATAGTCTCACTTATAATCACTTATAGTCTCACTTATAATCACTTATAGTCTCACTTATAATCACTTATAGTCTCACTTATAATCACTTATAGTCTCACTTATAATCACTTCGATCAATTTGGCAAATATTATCCCTAAAAATTGAGAAATTCCCACAAGAGTTTCAACACAATGTTCATTTGTAGATAGTACCAAACCTGTCTTGTCCTTCACATCGATGATTCACCCTTGTGCATCCTCGCGTTGATCCAAGAACTTGAAGAAAACCGTACCACATTTGGAACAAAAGCTTTGAAAAACCATTCTTGTGTTAAATGTTAAACGATAAATGTAACTGGTGTGAAATATGACATCGATGGCATGAAGACAATTGAGATGCCGTTTAACTCTACTGTTCAGGTCTTAACCTATCATTTAGCCATGCACCTTTCAGTTTGTTGTAATCATGATTATTTTGTTTTATCTATACCAATCTCCCAAACTTTTCCCATCACACTGACCCTTGAGAACAGTATTGGGATTTTCATTAGGCTACATTTTTAAGCGCTCTGAAAGTACAATCTATTGTCAGCTTCCAGACTGCCAGAAGGAAATAATTGCAACATTTGTCATCGCTCTTGAAATGTCTTTTCGCAACTTCAGTGCTAGACTAGTTGGTCTCTTCAGCTTTCCAGAACAAAATATGTGTTGGATTCAGCCTGCTCCAACTGTTCCGGAACATTATCTCTAGAATTGTCCACGACGACAGGCTGACTTTCCAGAACAGTATATGTGTTAGAGTCAGCCTGCTCCAACTGTTCCGGGATTTTATCTCCAGAATTGCCCACGTCGGCAGGCTGACTTTCCAGAACAAAATATGTGTTAGAGTCAGCCTGCTCCAACTGTTCCGAAATTTTATCTCCAGAATTGTCCACGTCGGCAAGCTGATTTTCCAGAACAAAATATGTGTTTGATTCAGCCTGCTCCAACTTTTCCTGAACGTTATCGCTAGAATTGTCCACGTCGGCAGGCCGACTTTCCAGAACAAAATATGTGTTAACTCCATGATGTTGTGACCTGTCCTCCTCGGAGTGGTCAGGGTCTTCCATGTCGGATTTTGATTCTTCCAGAACAAAATAGGTATTGGTGTTCTCTCGTTCGCTTACGACTTCAACGCCGGGATATTCACATCCAGCTTTCTGATTTTCCAGAACAAAATAATTGTGGGGATCTGCGTGCGACGGTATGTCATGGTCGTCTTCAGAGTTTATGACCGGAGCAGAGTTTTCGAAAGGATAAAGTCCATCACGGTTATGGTGCTTACTCCATTCATTTGAAGTTCTTTCCAGCACAAAATAATCGTTGTTTGGATGCCCAGCTTTGATGGAATATTGAGAGGATGTCCTTTCTCCCACATTAGTATCACCTAGCGTTGCGTAGGCATTGTTTCCATAGGACACCCGACTACCCAACGTTTCGTATTGTTCTGAATTATCCAACGTTCTGGTTTGATCAGTTGATGTCAGGTCATCTATTGTCTGTGAATATACAATACATGGTATCAAATCACAGTATCATACAGAAAGGTTGTTGTACTCATTGTCAGTATACTACTATAGTATAAGGCATACGTGAACCGTATGAACCCATGTATTCATTGTCAGTATACTACTATAGTATAAGGCATACGTGAACCGTATGAACCCATGTACTCATTGTCAGTATACTACTATAGTATAAGGCATACGTGAA
>JAVTVY010050069.1:0-22519 GCA_036873755.1 Hanleya hanleyi | reverse complement strand
TATCTATAGAGGCACATGATTTCGTAATGAATTCAAGACGTGGAAGACTATTCGTCAAAGTTCCGAAGAATGGGTGTTTACCAGGCGTACTTTCCCTATGCGAAGGGGCACGTTGTGAAGCTTATAAAAAACATAGACGTCTTAGATGGTCTGGTGAATGGAGTTTTGGTAATGTTGAAAAGATAGCAAAGGCAGCAGAATCGTTCGTTCGTTGTGAACACCATCTACGTGAGGCTTGATAATGACAAGGTGGGACAGAAACTTCGAAGGACAGAAAGCACCGCTGAATCAGTTGTTCTTACTGAAAATGCTGTGCCAATTGTCAGAAGTGAAGAAAAAACTAGCAACAGTGGAAGTATAAGACAACAGTTCTCTTTGAAACTTGCTTGGACGTGTTCCGTACACAAGGTACAAGGACTAACTGAGGACAAAGCAACTGTTTTTCTAAATCGAGTATTCGCAGCAGGGCAAGCCTATGTGGCTTTCAACCCTATTGACGAGGGCCCTTCAGGAGGTAAAAGCATTTTGGGAAAGGTATTGCGCCACTATTTTCAAGAACTCTGGCGTTGAATGTATGTGTATTGCTGAAACTCAAAATGCTCCCGCTGGAAGAAACCTTTGATGCTAAAAGGTCAAAGGTTCATACCGCGGCTGGTGACATGTATCCACATGGGATTTCTCGACTCTCTTCATACTACAATCCCCCGCGAGGACTCCTATTGATCGTATGTTCATTAATAGCATTCGTGCCCGTGAAAACTGACCGTATATATTAATGTCGGAAGCCATGAAAGCATTCTTTAGCCTTCCTGACTACATACAAGAGATATCATTCATGGATGTTTCTTTGTTTATAGAGTTGCTTGAATTTCTCATTAAAAATATCTATGTGAAATTTGGCAACACAATATATCAGCAGCATATAGGTATTCCAATGGGTACTAATTGTGCACCCCTGTTGGCTGACCTGTATCTGTTCTCTTATGAATATGACTATATGCAGGCGCTTCAAAACCGATCCATTCAAAGCCCGTTCCTTCTCATTCACCAAACGCTATATAGACGATCTTCTCGCTGTGGATAATCGCTATATAAATGACGCAGTGAAGGATATATATCCACCTTCACTGGATTTGAAGGAAACTACAGATAGCCCTACAGGCACATCTTATTTAGATCTCTATCTCTATAAAAATGAAGCGGGCATTCTCTCTCGTCGACTTTATGACAAAAGAGATGATTACAATTTCGACATCGTAAACTATCCCTTTCTGGATAGTAATATTCCAGTGGGACCTGCATATGGCGTATACATATCTCGCTTAGTAGCATTTGCTAGATCCTGTGTTAAATGTGATGATTTTAATCAACGTCACAAAACATTGTTGCAGAAATTTATAAAACAGGGCTATTCCACCAAGCGCCTCCACTCAAAGTTTCTCAAATTTGGCGATACATATCGCATGCTGATAGCAAAATACGAACGTAGCGTGCAAGATCTATGGCGCTACGTTTCGTAACTTGTGTCTAATTCCGCTTAACCCGGGGCTAGGGGCCGTATGAACCCATGTACTTCAAGATCCTCATGGTACTCATATGAACAGTCACAATCAAAGCGTGACTGAGATACATCATTCTTTAGATGACGACTTTACAACGAATATTATGGATTAAGAATACTGATCAGCGATACGGATTTGATATTTTGGAACATCATGATGTCTTGCCGGCATCATTGAAAACCGTTGACCGCTTCTCTCTTGCAGGAAACAAGCCTATGTTTATATACACTTTTGTCTTTTTAAATTTGGTGCTAATACTGTTATATGGAAATGGAATAGGTCTTTGGATTATGGACGCGGATATTCTCTAATGGACGACGGCTGGATTATGAATGACGGACTAGACGCTTGTAATTTGAGCCGAGTAAGATCACTGAGTGGAATGACGATAGAAGAATTTGACGAGGGTGCGATTTTTAGCAATCCCAAAGTCTTAGAAGCTTTGGCTGGAATGCCACAGTTCCTTCTCACAAAGACGAATAACGAATACAACAAATCGAAATGAAACATAATGTTGAAGAACTTTGCGCGCATGATGAAAACATGATTAGGGATGAAAGAATGTTGGGTGTGATTTTCTTTGTCTTACGGAAACATGGTTGAGAAATGGCAATCAAACTCTTCCAGTTCAGTTCAACAACTTCAATTTTGTCAACGTCCCAGATGTCTATCTTATGACATATCCACCGCAAATGAAATGTATTTGGAGCTTCAACAGCAAGACAAAGGTGGGATGGCGATCTATGTTAAAGAAGCAATCATTTGGGATGAAATCCTGTCACCTATCTGGAACTTGGAGTGTGTGGCGTTTCTTATTCCAAGGATACAAACTACGGTAGCAGTGTTGTATAGACCCCAGTCATACACAGCGAATCTATACATCTCTTGCTTACAAAAATTGCTTCAGCAACTGAACAATAACGCATCATGGTCCATCGTCATGGGCGATTTCAACCAAAACGTTTAGGTGGACCATCCAGTATATAACGTTTCATGGAAGAAAATGGGTACAGACAATGCGCAGAACAGCCCACCACTGAAGGCGGAACGCTCATTGACTACGTGTATGTCAGAAGAATGGAGAATGTATTTGTGGAAGTAATCCCGACATACTACAGTTACCATGACGTCACCAAAGTAGCCATTTTGGATTTTTTACATTTTATGGTAGAGCTTACCCAAGGGTATAGTGTGGTAAGCTTCAGCCCCTCAGCTCAAGGGGTAAAAAAATAATTAGGGGGGAGGGGCATTAGGGATTAAGAATACTGATCAGCGATACGGATTTTATATTTTTGGAACATTATGATGTCTTGTCGGCATCATTGAAAACTGTTGGCCGCTTCTCTCTTGCAGGAAACTAGCCTATGTTTATGTATACTATGGTTGTCTTTTTGAATTTGGTGCTAATACTGTTATATGGAATAGGTCTTTGGATCATAGACGCGGATATTCTGTAATGGACGACGGCTGAATTATGAATGACGGACTAGATGCTTGTAATCTCGCCCCCCCCCCCAAGACCAGGACAGGCCCCAAAATGATCAGGTCAGATAGGTTTAAGCCTTTTTTATTCGTTTGTCCAGAAATTTCGACTAACAGAAGGAAGGTAGGATGCATCCAAGCACATTGGTCCATAATACACGTCAGGTCCATTCGTCACAGTTGGTGGATAAGAATTCCAACTAATCGTAAACAGTGTAACTCTCGCGCATGTACAATAATGATGTCGAGTGATTTTTATGTTTCTATTTACAATTCGCCAATTCAACACTATTTCTTCAAGTTTACGTTTGCATTTCGTTAAAGTAAAAACAATCTATAGATAGCGTTTTATATTTTGGAATATTAGTTATAGCTACTGATAATTTTACGGGTACAGGGGCATAAATGGAAAACTTCTAGGTACTTTAAATTTGAATCTGCATTCGAATGTAGATCGTTATATGATGTAACAGAAACTTACTCAAACTCAAGACAAGGTCTCAGAAAGAACAAGTTATTTCACAATATCAGAAATGTTCATTTTTCTATCCCATTAAAATGTGAAGCATTTTTCCCACTTTCCCCATCGTATATCCCATTACCGATGTCTTGTGTCAAGTGGTATCGGTAGTGATGGTACGTAACGTCATTGCTGATTTCAACCGTTCAATTGTATAATGCAACCTGTTTCATAAGCTGTTAACTGGTTTTGTCGCATGAAGATCCGAAATTTTGGATGAAATCCGTCTGATCAAACTGAAGCTAAGAGAACTTTTCTAACCGACGGTGCCAGTCAAGTCATCGCGCGCTCACGATTAATGTCGTGTTACATGAGGGAGATGGCTGGATAACAGCTTCAAACCATGATGGCGATCCGTCTTACAGTCCAAGATACACTGTGTATCTATGCCAAGCAAATAATAGGTGTTCCATTATAATTGAATGTCTCTGATGATGTCACGGTGACATAATTATGCTAGGACACATATTTTGGTAGATTTTTTCGATCAGATTTTTCGATTTTGTTCATTCTTGCCATTTCTTCTTAAAAACTGCATGATAAATTAGTAAGTAGTAATCTGATGTGAAATAAAATAGTTCTTGGCCATTTTTATCAGCAAAAATGAAGAAAACATCGCTTGTCTGATATCCCACATAGTCGTCATTTGAATGTACCCATGGCTCTTTGCTCGGGGTTCTGAGAATAGACTCAAAATGACCCCAATATGATAACCTACACGCTCTCGGACTGACAGGTCTCACTTATTTGTCGTTCTGTAGCTAAGAAACCATTCCGAATTTGAACTTGGTCTGGCTGAGTTTCGATGTACCGTCCGGGCGGGCGGGGGGGGGGGGGGGGCAGCGGGACTGACTATGTTTCAAATAAGATTTCCAAAATCTCAAAGTCAACACGAAATTGCGGATTTCATACAAAATTTCGGACCTTCCTGCGACAAAACCAGTTAAAAGCTTATGAAACAGGTTTCATTATACAATTGTGCCGTTGAAAAAAGCAATGACGTTACGTACCATCACTACTGATAGCACTTTACACAAGACATCGGTCATAGGATATACGATGGGGAAAGTGGGAACAATATACTCCGTTTTTTAATGAGATAGAAAAATGAACATTTCCTTTCTTGTGAAATATCTTATTCTTTCTGGGACCTCTTCTGAGTTTGAGTAAGTTTCTGTTACATCATATAACGATCTACATTCGAATGCAGATTCAAATTTGAAGTACCTAAAAGTTTTCTAGTTATGCTTCTGTATCCGTAAAATTATCTATAACTGGAAAATCCAGGTCAATGTCACACTGAAAATTAGGTGACTTCATACATGTTTCATGGGGTATATTTACTCAAAAGAACAGCTTCCTACAATGTATTGTTCCTGAGACAATTACATATAATTACAAGCATCTGGTCCATCATTCACAAAAGACCTATTCCATATTCCATATAACAGTATTAGCACCAAATTCAAAAAGACAATCATAGTATACATAAACATAGGCTTGTTTCCTGCAAGAGAAAATCGGTCAACAGTTTTCAATGATGCCGGCAAGACATCATGATGTTCCAAAAATATCAAATCCGTATCGCTGATCAGTATTCTTAATCCATAATATTCGTTGTAAAGTCGTCATCTAAAGAATGATGTATCTCAGTCACGCTTTGCTTGTGACTGTTCATATGAGTACCAAGAGGATCTTGAAGTACATGGGTTCATACGGCCCCTAGCCCCGGGTTAAGCGGAATTAGACACAAGTTACGAAAGGTAACACCATAGACCTTGCAATTTGAGAAACTTTGAGTGGAGGCGCTTGGTGGTGTAGCCCTGTATTATAAGTTTCTGCTCTATATATTATGCCACATACGAGGTCAAGGGATAGTTTTGTTGATTTTAACATTTCATTAAGATTACTGTGTGAATTTGTAAGCAAATTGAAGACGCATTGTCAAATTTTTGCATGCGTATTATTTTCCATGTCTTGGTCACGGTCGAATTCTGACAATTGTGGTCTGGTTGCATCAACCGTTGAAGAGCTAACCAGTATTTTTGCTCTCCTCTACGGACGAGCCCGTACAGACAAGGCCGAAGCCCAAATTCAATGTCATATTGTTTTACACAAGGATCGTGTTCATAAATGATGAGAGAATAAACTCCGTCGCCTGTAGCCTCATAAAATTACAGATTTTGACATTAAGTGGCGATAACTATTTGTCCTCCTTACCTAACAGTTTCAAAGGCAGACTGAAGCATGTCCATAACTAAGACACACACACATTCCAGTTTACAGATTATCTGTTTGACTTTGGGTGGACGCCGCAGACAAGGAAAGTATCACCAGGGGAGAAATCTCGATAACTGCATAGAGCACAAACTTGTACCATTGGCAAGTATAACCACACACTTATAGAATATGTCTCAACCGCGTTCTTCACTGAGCTTGGTCAATATTACCAGAAGACTTTTTAAATTTACAGAACGATAACTCATAAGGTTAACGTAAAGAATCAGGGCAACTGTGAACAGCTTTGAAGTGACTTCTAGTCATGTGCCAAATATTGTAGCTGTAGATAAAACCATTTACGACTTATTAATATATGTGTTAGAGACACCGTTGTTTAGTATTATTGATATAATGGAGATCAATTTCGCTATTGGGTCAACATGTATTGTTGAAAAGATAAAATGTGTTTTGAGTAGTTTCTGAGAATGAATCTGGATTCATGCATGAGTGGAAGATTTATATGTGACAATATATTGCTCATGTATGATCTACACAATACCAAAGAAGAAAATAGTCTTGGTCTTTCCAATTTAGTTGACGTTAAAACTTTTGGCGCCGTTTCTTGGTCAGTAATCTCCGAGGTTTTATCTTTTTACAAATTCGGTCCTTCAAACAAAAATAATGGGTCAACGTTTTTACTAGATATATCGTCGTCTGTCACGTAGAATGGTTTTCTCACCCAGTTCGTCGGGACTATAGGAGCATGTAGACATGGGGATCCCCTTTCTCCGTACCTATTCTTCCTATGCGCAGAGATCCTTGCCATTCTAACACGACAAAATATAGACATAAAGTGTATCCAAATTTGGGACGTGCAATAATATCAACCAATATGCAGACGACACCACAGCCCTCAAGATCGTTTTGCAGTTCACGGATTCAATTAAATGAAACAAAAACAATCTTGTGAGGGGTCGATATCGATGTAGTGAAATATAAATTTCTAAATAACCCTCACACAGTGCATTCGATGCTGTGAAAGGATCAGTTTTTGTAAACATGTTTTTTCTCTCGAATTTAGTGACACTTCTTTCTGGTAGTACATATCACAATAGATAGGATAGATGTGAATTGGATATATTTTCCGATAAACTTGCAGGATACCATACATTTCTTATAGTTTCTGTATCGCCAAGATCGTATGATGCTTGCTTAAATCACAGAGGCGATGTTCCAACTATAAATACATACCTGCCTCGGTGATATAACTGTATACTCCCTGGACAGTTGTTAGCGAGGTCCTGCTTTCGAACCCACCGTGTGAACTCTCCTGAGACTCCGGAGATATTACATTCCGCCTGAATGCGCTACATCGTGTACCTGCGAAGCTATGAATAACATTGATCAGACAGGATTCTTCACTTGGTGCTGTTAACTAAAACGGTTTATCCAACGTTGACTATAGCAATTGGTACGTAACCAAGCCAAATTCCCTAGTATCTGATGGAATATTACGGTTTTTACAACAGCGTGAACTTTCAACATTAGCATATTACTTTAGAATGACAAAGGATTTCGAATGGTCATTCCACCGCAACGAAGACATTTTTGGCAGTATGCGGCTCTTGTCTCTTAATACGGTTCTTAGTTTAGCGTCGCCTTTCAGCCGAAGCCGTTGTCTTTTGTTGTCAAATGTTTATTCCCATCCAAGTGATGTTCATTTCCACCGCATTCGTTCGTGGGATTGGCCAGACAATGAAACACTTAAATCATCCGGCACGGCATGTAGTGCGGCGTCAAATTTAACTCGGCTGCCTTTTCAAAGAATGAGTGTATGACGGTATGATTGTTGTGTGTCGAGCCGCAATCAGAAAGCAAATTTACTCGAAGTTCAGTGCTGTGTTAATTGTTGCGTTTTACAGTATTCTGTTGTCTGTTGAAATACACTGCAGTGTAGAATAAGAACGGAGGAATGCTGGACTACGTCTTTACTGCCTTGAAATGAACATTCGACGATGTGTCCAAAAGTAAACGACTGTCAGTGAAAGCTCCACACTCAAATACGAAACGTAATATTGCGAATGTTTTATGTTACATACAGTACCGTAGACAAAAAAAATCGGTATTTCGTCTTTCTAAACCAAAATTACCTTTTACTAACGAATTAGTATAGCGACCTCAATTGATCATGGAAAATGGCAAAAAGGATAATTCTTTACAGCTTAAAACAATTGCAACCAATATATTTGTTTTCTCCCGAGAATAGAAACAATTTATCATTATCACTACACAGTATATACCGGCTTGTTGAAATCAATGCCCGATGGCCTAACTATACTATGAAATTCAATTGTATTTACTAAATATCATGGAATGAATGCAACTTTCCAATATTACCTCTCCTTCCAATTGATAAAATATATTATATATGCCCTTGGTATATCCAATATGGAAGGAGTTATTCTCCTCATTACATGATCAATATACAAGAAATCTCCTATATTTTGCACATTTTCAAGGCAAGGATGAGCCGAGGTGCCTTGCATGTAACCAGACATTGAATTTAAATGATTTTAGAAACGAAAGCAGTTAACTTTGAAGGTGATTCTGATCAACAAGGGCTGATCGAACAAATGTTCCTTGCAACTGTTCGCTTGACGAGGAGGCCAGGCAAAGAAATGAAAGCTAAAATACAACGCTTTTCTTTCCGGATCGCTATATAACACCACACCAACTGTAGTCTCCATACGATAAACACGGCCTGTCTTCACATGTCGTGTAACATGCAGACATGTGTTAGCTCGCACGCCCATAAAGGGAAGCATTTAATTGCAAGGTTGTTGTGTTTTACAAGCCATAATCTCGTGAAGCAAAGGTACTTTCCAAGGTTAGCTATCAATGCGACCGTTCCGCTGTGTGCATTTCACCACTGTAATGGTCAAGAGCAGAATACTGCCGAACAGATTCTTTGTTGCGATGGAATGAACATTCGAAATCCTTTCTTATTCTATGAGTAATATGCTAATGTTCAAAGTTCACGCTGTTGTAAAAACCGTAATAATGCTCACAACTTATCGATATTGAAAGGAGGGATAATAATGCTGATAACACAGCCAGAATTTCTGGAATATGAACAGACCCCTATTTTGTAAACAAAGTGTCGTCTGCTAACATATCAGGAAAATATATTTGAAACCGGAATTCTCCCACGACGAATTGAAATAAGTAATACTGGTATAAATAATTCAACAACCTCTCGATCTTTGATAGGGGAAGACCTTGTCTGAAATGAACTCAGTTTTATAGCATGGTCCGTGGTTAACATATGGAGGTGGGAAGAAAACCAGATTTACACTTCCTCAGCTTTGAGGCAGGAGTGGTTTGGCTCAATTAAACTCGGCTTCAAGCATTGCCTATTAATAACTAACGAGGAGAAATAGCGACCTCTCATTTTGAATACTGAAAGGGGTTGAGCAACGAGCATTTGGTTCTAAGCATTGTCCATCAATAAAAAAGAAGACAGTCTGAATATATTAGTATATTTATTTTTAAAAAGTCAACAAATATCACAGTCAATAAAACCTGTAAATGTAAAAACGCATTGGGGAGCCAGTAATAAAACATATTAAAGGAGTCATTCGCCACTCGTTGAGATATATCAACCGGTAATAAAGTACAAGGAGGAATTTTAACTGAAGTAAAAGGGATATAACAAGGAGATACACAGGAAACCAGCCGAATGAAAATGTAAACTATAACAGCAATTATACATGATCAGCAAATGGATAAGATAAATGCATGGCCGAGTAATCTAGCAATACAAGCGTCTAGTCCGTCATTCAATATTCATCCGTCGTCCATTAAAGACTTTCCGCGTCTAGAATCCAAAGATCTAATTCATATAACAATGCATATAATAGCATTAGCACCAAATTGAATGAATAAAACATAGTATACATAAAACTAGGCAAATTTCCTGCAAGGGAGAAGCGGTCAACATTTTTTAATGATGCCAGCAAGATATCATATTCTAATTACAACACATATAAGGGAAGTGGGAAGAGGTGCCGACATACTGACTGCGTCACATGACTTCACAGAATAGTCTTCTGGTAAACCTATTCTAAAGCACATACCAAGAATCGCTGATCAGTATTCTTAATCCATTCGGGATTATGCTTCTGACAGTTGTCTCCCCTGAACCAAGGTCCCATACTTGTATACGTGGCCGCCCCTGGGCAACACTGAAACTGATGTTGGATCACAGTGCACCCATTTTTCACAATTCTATGATGACAGGTGACACTTTCATAGCAAATGAAGATGCACATAATTTATGAAAGGAAATGTCTTCGAGAATGTCATCATAGGTTCTCTGCAGGAAGTAGATTCTTCAATTAAAAGTGTTATGAACGAAGCAATAACTAAGCAGCGAGAGGATGCTATGTCCCCCGCCGAAATAGCAGCAATATTTTTTAGCATTGTTGGTCTCAGAGGATATACACGAGGTTTGCAACTGCTACTTCATAGGCGTTGGATGCGGAAGGGTCTTTCTGCCTCTAAGTTTTAAGATCAACTTAGAACGGCTGACTGAATGTTGATTGTTGCTGTTATATAATTTCCATGCAGTGAAATATGGGAATTATGTAACTGCGATGCAACCCCTAGCGACATCTCAAGGCATATATTATCTGCAAACCAAATTTGACGAGAATCTGAAGGCGTCCTCAACCTATTGCCCGAAAACCAAAATTTAAATTTGCCACCAAGTGTCGCCACCTGTAGGTGCAAGTGGGCGAAACGCAATCCCAAGCACCATCTCATGGCATGGTATCAGTATACGAATTTGACCCGAACTTGACGATACAGTTCACCAATCTCCAATGTACGAGTTGTCACAGCGAAACAGCTCACCAATTACCAGTATACGAGTTGTCAAAGCATTTCCATCATAGCTCTCTAGATTTGTATCTAATACCGCTTATGCCGGTGCTAGGGGCCGTGTGGTCATATCATCCAAGCTGCCACATGAACAGGTACAATAAAAGCGTACCTGGAATACAATCGTTAGATTCTTGGTATGTGCTTCAGAATAGGTTAACCAGAAGACTAGTCATGTGACGCAGTCAGTATGTCGGCACCTCTTCCCACTTCCCTTATATGTGTTGCAATTGGGAAGAATCTGAAGAGGGGTCTTCAAATTATTGCCCGGAAATCATATTTAGATTTTGCCACCATGTGTCGCCACCTGTAGAAACAGGTGTGCGAATCACAACCCCAAGCGACATCTTATGGCATATAAATACCAAATTTGAGAAGACTCCGATGAGCAGTTGTCAAATTATTGCCTGGAAACAAAAATTTTTCCACCAGGTGTAGCCACCTGTAGGCAGAAGCAGGCGAAATACAATCCCAAGGAACATCTCATGGCATGGTATCTGCATACCAAATTGGAGAAAATAGATTTTGACACAAGATGGTGCCACCTGTAGGTGCAAGTGGGTGGAACGCAATCTCAAGCGACATGTTATGTCATGGTATATTCATACCAAATTTAAGAAGATTCTGATGAGCAATTCTCAAGTCATTACTCGGAAACAAATTTGGTATTTTGCCACCAGGTGGCACCACCTGTAAATACAAGTGAGAGAAAGGCAATGAAACGCAACATCTCCTGGCATGATACATGCATGCTAAATTTGAAGAGATTCCGATGAGCAGCTCTCAAGTTTTTAACACCAGGTGGCGCCACCTGTATGCTCAAGTTGGCAAAACGCAATCTCAAGCGACATATTATGTCACGGTATTACCCGGAAACAATTTGGGATTTTGCCACCAGATGGCACCACCTGTGAGTGCAAGTGAGTGAAAGGCAACCCCATGCACCATCTCCTGGCCATTCTTAATTTGAGAAGAATCCGATGAGTATGCGGTTCTCAAGTTATTGGCCGTAAACGAATTTCAGATTTTGTCACCAGGTGGCGTCAACTGTAAGCAGAAGTGGATGAAACGCAATCCCAAGCAACATGCCATGGCAAGGTACAATGTATGCAGGCCTAAAGTGGGAAGAATTCGATGAGCAAGTTCTCAAGTTATTGCCCGGAAACCAAATTTAGAAGTTGCCATCAGGTGGCGCCACCTCTATGCGCAAGTGGGCGAAATTCAATTCCAAGCGACATTTCAAAAGCGTTTCAAATGCAGCACAAAAGAATTCTAGTGGCGCCACCTACAGATAGATCTTTCTGAAAGGCAATCAACATCTTGTCACAAGGAATGTATATGCCAAATATCGAAAAAATTCCACAAAGCATTTGGAAGTTATCGCTTGTGAAGAATTTGAATGGACAACCATGGACATCCACGCACATGCACAGGGGATTGAAACAAGTCCCAGTGGCGCCGCCTTCAGGAGGATCTTGCTGAAACGCAACACCAACCCACGTCTGTTCACAAGGAATGTATATTGCAAATATCAGAGGAATCCGGCAAAGCATTTGGAAGTTATCTTGACATCCATGAACTGGAACGGACATGAAGAAGCGATAATCACTGGCGCCACCTTCAGGCAGATGTTGCTGAAATGCAGTAGCAACGGGCGTCTTGTCGCTAGGAATGCGTATGCTGAATTCCGGGAGAATCCAACAAATCGTTTGGAAGTTATCGCTTGCAAAGAATTTGACCCGACATCCACCGACAGGAACGGACATGAGCGAGACCCAGTGGCGACACCTTCAGGCAGATGTTGCTGAAATGCAACAGCAACCGGTGTCTTGTCGCAAGGAATGCATATGTCGAATTTCGGGAAAATCCGACAAAGCGTTTGGACGTTATCGCTTGAGAAAAACCTAAACGGATGTCCACGGACATCAACGGACACAAAAAGCAAGACTCATTTTGCCCCTGTGGCGTCACCTCCAGACAGATGTTGCTGAAATGCAATACCAACTGGCGTCTTGTCGCAAGGAATGCCCATACCGAATTTCGCAAAAAATCCAACAAAGCGTTTGGGAGCTTGTGTTACGAAAACTATTTCTTCAAAAAAGTTCAAGAGCACACCCAATCTGGTAAACTGACTCTCCTCTCAACCATATATGAAGAATACAAATTGCAGGATTACCTAGAAAATATACAAAACCCGGATCATAGACGAACAATAACAAAACTATGAATCAGCTGTCACAAACTCGAAATAGAGACCGGTGTAGCAATAATGGTTGTCCCGCAGTATTGGTTGTCCGAAGGACAACCTGTACCTGGCAGTGGTTGTCCTGACTGAAACTGGGTGTCCCCCTCCGGGGGACACCCAGTTTCAGGTACCAGTTGTCCACTCGATACATATTACTCTTGTACATGTTGTAATGCATTAATATTATATTTGCACCCGGACAACTATTCATGGGGGACAACCTCTATCTCTTATTACAACAGTGGCAATATTAGTTGTCCCCCATGACGTGCTGTCCATCGTATTATCAGACAAACTAGGTCACGGTATAAAGGTGACAAATTTTCAGTGGCTCGGCAGCTGTCCCAACTAGTACAGGGGAAAGAGGCGCGGTAATATGGATGAGCGGGTTCCAGTAAGCTGTGGGTTCGAATCCCATCCGCGTCACATTATTTTTTATTATAGTACATTAACATATTATCCATGCTAATTTTTTCACGGATCATTTGTGGATTAATGACGCCAGGTGAACATTATATTTTGAGGCAAAATTTTTGTTACATATATTTTAATGTTCCTGTTACTTAGTTCTATTTTCCAAATATATTTGACGTATTATTCGTCAGTTTATTCCTATCACAGTCAACAGTGTTTTTGTTGAACTGATGTACACTTTATATACAACAACATATTTCGCTATCAAAGTAACCCACGTAGGCCTGCATAATAAGATGGAGGCAAACTAACACAATTCTAATTTTGAAAAAGATACTGTAGGTACAGAAGTTGCGGCATTTTGTATTGCAATGTGCTTGTTTCAGGTTAATCCGAGGGTGTTGAATCCGAATCTGCTTGTTCTCAGATTAATTTCACATACTGAAACATCAGAACTGCTAATTAACCGTAATGACCAAGTCACTTGAGCATTTGGCGTCAATCTCTGCCGGGTAGGAAGGCCGTCTTCCTCCAGCCGCCCCCCCCCCCTCCCCCGCCCCCTTATATAATATCTTCCTAGCCTGTGCGAAACGACAATTTCTGCAAGAAATATTTAGCTTTTTAGAACGAAATCATTAACGATGACTTGTTTAGTATACTGTTTCATATATAGTGTACGTGCTTTCATCTCCTAAGCATACGGGGTATTAAAACTATTTATACGGGTGAGTACGAAGAGAAGAGAGCTATATCCCCATAAAATTGTGTTTTCGGTCATTTCCGTTCATTTTTTCCGTATTCCTAAAAGAGCATAAAAGTAATTTATTTTGCCAAAACTAATTATTCTCTATCATATGAATTAGTTTTTGATATAAAATATCGGAAAATTAAAAAAATCAGTCCAAAAAAAGAACAAGCGAAAAATGACTTCCGAAAAGATGACGTCACTGTGACGTCATGATGGCCACCATCTTTAATTGTTTAGCATTTCATCATAGAATTTGACTCAAATATTTTCAAATAAACTATAAAATAGTTTCAGGCCTCTACCCAAGATATAACGAAAATAGATGGGGCGAAAATAGATCTGTTATGGTTAAAACAATCCATTTATCGGCTACGCATACTATCATTGCCTTATTGAACCGCTTTACATGCTGAGGCCTGATACTGGACAACTATTCCCAGGTGACGGACAACCCTTAATACGACTTAGTTATAATCGCCATAAAACCTGGACAACCACTTCTATCGTCGGACAACGTATCCCCGGGTGTAGTTGTCCATGGACAACCTATGATAGTATCAGTTGTCCCGAGACAACTCACAACAGTACATGTTGTCCATGGACAACCTGCCCCAGTAATGGCTGTCCGACGGACAACTACTAACCAGGACAACGTTCACCTTCACACCGGTAGGTATAAAAACATTCCAAGATGTGACCGGATCTGTTGCTACTGTACCCAAAATGTAGTAGAAGATGAAGTACACTTCTTGCTATACTGTCCTCGACATAACAAACACAGAGATTATATAAACTAAATTATCCACAGTAACCGACTCCACCCCATCCGGAAATTATAAACGTTAAATCTATATTAAACCCCCACAGAGACAATGCTTCAAAAATAGCAAGACTGGTACACCAAATGTACCAGTCAAGGCTCAGCCTTAATCCTCCATCAAAAAACCGGCTGGACACTTCTTAATTAGTTTATACATCAACACACTGGCAACTCCTATGTTATGTCCTAGAATTACTACTAACCCACACTGTTGGTTAAAACCATACTAACTAATAATTACTACGTTGCTATAGTACCATAGTAATTATATTGTTTTGTTTGTCGTACTTGTACCATTTTACGAGTGGTGCAATAAACATATTGTATTGTATTGTTATTTGAAGTATCAATAAGCCCATTGACGGTACTAGATGCCCGCCGGTGTTTGTGTTATTTGGGGGCGGGTCACATATGAATACCAAATTTGAGAAGAATCTGATGAGCAGTTGCTCGGAAACAAATCTTTCCACCAGGAGGCACCACCCGTAGGTAGAAGCGGGCGTATGGCAAGCCGTTTTACTTTTTATTCGGCATTTGCTGATATCATTAAATATTTGCTGATATCGTCAAATGATTTGATGATATCATCAAATGATTTGCTGATATCATCAAATGATTTGCTGATATCACCAAATCAGTCGATTTGCTGATATCACCAAATGATTTGATGATATCACCAAATGGTTTGATGATATCAGCAAATCATTTGATGATATCATCAAATCGAGTGATTTGCTGATATCAGCAAATCATTTGATGATATCGTTAAATATGGCGGAACGTGAAAATAATCCTAAATGTTAATGCCTGCTCCCTTCTCATCCTGTTGTTTGATAATTTATACCTTGTGGTGAAGCTATCTATCGACAAATCACATCCAATATCTATTACGGTACTTAAAGAACCAGACAATAACAACAAAACCTATCAACCCTCTGGCATATACCTTACGCCAAACTTTACTAATAAATGACAAATAGAATCATGAATATAAGGGTATTGAAATAAATATACAGCAGGGAAGATAAACTTTTCCATCGCGGGTTATTGACTTGTAGACACAAATTCATTAGATCTGCATTTGAGTATAAGCGAGGTGAGGCGAAAGGGGATAATGATTTCGGGAAAGCCGGTCAGCATGGAGCATGATATATTAAGGCAGAGCCGATTGTCGTGATTCTTCACTGGTTAGCTTTTAGGGCAGCAGATAAGGCATAGCCGCACATACAACAATAAATTAATCTCTATGACCCTTTACTGACCCGTAACAGGAGACCAGGCTCTTTCGATAAAGACAGAACTAACCAAGCCTCAATGAAGTCATATGGTTTCTTTTTATCTTTATATGATGTGGGTACTGCAATCAAATAGTACTTAAGCCGATACAAATTGAAACAGTTGTGTGACATTATTTATCTAAGCATGTTCCCTGTAAATTCAGTATGATCTCAAGCGCTATTTGTTGAACATTCCGATCACTTTTCAATTCTGTGTTATATCTATGTTCACCTTGCCGGGGGTCCGGTCGGATGTACACAGAAACTCGTGTGCGAGGTAGGTCCACCACAGTGGTTAATGGTCAGGACCTACAGGTCAACCGCCGCTAATGGGGGCAGAAATAGTGGAGCGAGCCTTTGAAACGGAACATGCGCTGTGACGAAGTTTATTGTCATTCTGAACAGGGAGCCTTCCATGTTATGGTTCATACTTTGACCTTCCACCATATTTAATGATATCATCAAATATAAAGTATTTGCTGATATCAGCAAATTAATTGCTGATATCATCAAATCATTTGATGATATCAGCAAATCATTTGCTGATATCAACAAATAAAGCGTTTTTGATGATATCATCAAATGATTTGCTGATATCAGCAAATCATTTGATGATATCAGCAAATCAGTTGCAGATATCATCAAATGATTTGGTGATATCAGCAAATATTTGCTGATATCAACAAATATTTGCTGATATCAGTAAATATTTGTTGATATCAGCAAATATTTGATGATATCAGTAAATCATTTCATGATATCAGCAAATATTTGATGATATCACCAAATACTGAATAAAAAGTAAAACGGCTTGCCATACGGGCGAACTATGATCCCAAGGGACATGGTATCGTGGTGTCATGGTATCTGCATACCATTTGATTCAGGACTGTATCTTTTCGAAAGTCCTTTTTCCCGCAAACAGTCAGAGATAGAGATTGGAATACACTGCCAGATGATCTAAAAACAACTCAAGATAATGACAAATTTAAGCTGAAACTACTTAGGCACCGTTTCCAATTATCGTTCGCGAATGAATCGTTTATTTCGTCAAATTTTCTCGAAGTCGCGATTTTCCAAGTCGCGAGGGAATGGTTTTTTTTCTTCAAAATAAACGATTCATTCGCGATCGCTGTTCGAATGGGTTTTTTTTTCTGTTGGCAATCGTTTTTCAATCGAGAAAATTCTCGCGAATAAAAAGCGATATCGCGATTCAATCGCTTTTTAATCGAGAAAATATAAACGATTGAAAAAACCCGATTGAGGATTATAGCCGAAAGTAGTACGCCATTGGTTCAGCCTGACTGACCCGCATACACGTTCGAGTTTCTAACACTTCAGTCAGACTATATAAAGTTCGATCATTTTTTCTTCTTCCTTTTCCATTCTTTGCCTAGTGTAAAACTATAGCGTGTTTCTGTACAGTTGGCGGTTATATAGATACGATGGGGATATTGAAAGAAATTGAAAAAAATATCTATATATATACATAGGAATAATGGTTATGCATATAATTATAACTTCATATTTACATATATTTTGTACGGGACACAGGCCCGGATATGGTCAGACTTAGCTAAATATAGCTAGTCAGACTGGGTCATTTGCACTTGCAATTTCGTCTATTATTTTGGGTATTTCTGTGTTTTAAAGCTGGTATTATTCCAGATTTCTTGTGTAGTATTTTTCGTGAACGTTTTTGGCATCTGTGCGGGCTGAACTTTTGAGTTGATTCATCAGATTTTCGCTGTACGCGTGGTTTTTTGTCCTACGATCACCATTTTCCTTGTGTAGATAGATGGCGCTGTATTGAATATAACATTGTCATACGGGGCTTTTGAGTCTTCGCAAGCACTTAATTATTAATATATAGCGCGGGCTATTTGTAAAAATTTTCACAACTGGTTAATCCAGTAAGAGATGAAATTATATAATATTCAGTTGGTTTTTGGCTTGAGCTTGCCTTTGGAATCATTCATAGTTCATTTATCAAAATATAAAATTAAAATAAAAAGTATTGTACATATGCGAATCCAACCGTTACATGCGATTCAATCAAAAAGATATGTATTTGATATAAATATGAAATCACTGCCGCGAATATTCTTATAATAAATAAAATTAACTTGATGGTGATTTTTTGAACTTATTCACATCTCAATAGTTTAAAAACTGTACCAAAACATGAATGGATACCCTTTCCTAATGTATGTTTTACTATAACAAAATATACATATTTAATTACACTATTTTTCACCTTAATTAACCTAGAAATTCTCGGCTGGAGGGCTAAGCTGTTCTGGGTTATCGCCATGCGCCCATTCACACCTCTATCAAGCCTGTGCCGTAATCATTCTGATAATGCAATCAACGAACTCAAATCCACTTATGACCTGTACCCGGTATTTACAAAACAAGATATTGTGACTATCATCCTGTATCATTAATACATTGTCGACTCACACGATTATTGAATAAACATGTAATTTTGTCATTTACGCTTCGCCAGAGTAAATCTGAGAGCGAACGTCACAGGAAGCATGGTACAGGAATATGAAAAGATATTTCCAGCATACGCCCTACTTCGGCTTGTAGGAGACTATAGATCGTGAATCATATATATTATTCGGTTATCTTACGCATTTATACAGTATAGTATAGTAATATAGGTTTTTCCATCGACAAATCCGCAATCAACATTACATGTAGTTCCCAGTTCGCGGATAGAGCGGCGTACGACGGCAACACGGCCTATGTGTCAAATATCACTCCGCCTCACGATTCTCTCGCGCCTTGAAAAAACGATTCTCTCGCGATTGAAGATTCGCGATCAAGAACGGATCGCGCATGGGTAAACGATTCAAAAACGATATCGCGAGAGAATGGTTTTTTTCCAGAAAAGTTCAATCGTTTTTTCTCATTTTTTTTCTCGATATCCTCGCGACTGATTCGCGATTGATCGTTTTTCAATCGAGAAAATTGAAGAAAAATCGCGACTGAAGAAAAAACGATTAATGGAAACGATCCCTTAAGATGTACAGCAAAAATAATCCCCCCAGTTGATATTATGTAGGAGAACGATCGTGTAATATCATTCTAAGAAGACTTCGAAACGGCTGCAGTTCTCTGAACGGTAACCTATTTCTTAATTACATTACTGATTTATCCAGATGCACATGTGGCCACAGCGGTGAAACCACTATCTACTAGAATGTCCGTTTTATGCTATTCTACGCCGTACAATACTAGATAATATAAAGAATGCAGGCTATCACGACGATCCATCTGTAACACTAATGCTATACGGTGATCATTCAATTAGCAATGCAATAAACGACTTGATTTTCGTGTATGTATGTGAGTACATAGCGTCATCAAAACGATCTTAATGTCAATAATTTCCTCCTTTTGACTACCCGTTTGTTGTGTTTGTCCTACAAAGCGCATCCGAGCGTGCCCTACTATCATCTTCTGGACGACCAATCCTCTTCTACATGTCGGCATCACTGTTAATAATGCAATCATTTTATATTATCATGTAATTATTCGGTACACATCATTCCTGACATGTGTATCTATATATTGTTCCCTTTAGATATCTTCCACACCTCCTCTTGTACATATTTTATCCAAAAAAATGTATTTATTCTATGAACAATTTGGAGACACGCTATAATTACATGAGCAGTGTGACTAACGTCACAGGACCTACGAAGTAGAGTAGGCATTAGGGCTCGAACGCGAACTGAACTCTTGGAAATCCCCACCCCCAGTTGAATCCTGCCTATATTAAGATGGACACCGCCCAAGTCAGAATCGCCAGTGATTTTCATCAAAAATCACCAGGAATTTTCATCAAAAGTAGGTCAGCTCAGAACTTGTTGGTAACAGTCTTCTAATGCGCCTTCATTCCAAAATTAAATAACGATCGCCGATTTAATTTTACAATTTTTTAACTAAAGGAAACAGATTGAATAATAAAGGTTCAGTAGATTTCAAGCTTTACGTGTGAAAATACATTTACATCTCTTTAATGGTTTTCAGTGCCCTTGTCCAGGATCAAAACAACTTTTTGAATCACATTATTTTCCCAACAATACAACAATTTTTTTTATATAGTACTATAGTATAGAAAGGTAGCATTTATGTACTTTACGGTAATTCAACTCAAGACCAACACCTTCTCTGCACAAGAAAATAATGATTCTATGTCATTCTCCTGAGCATAACCGGTACAAAGACGAATAAATAGCGTCTCTACATCACGTTGTTATCTAGATATATGAGACAACACATTTTGGGTATCGGCAATCTGATGAATGTACTATTCCGGTTTTCTTGTTTCACATTATATTCTATGGCGGTTGATCGGTGATTTTCTTCATTGATAAACGTTAAACCACCTCAGCTTCGTTGTGTGAATCGGAATTGCATTGCTGTGACACACCAACACACTCCGTGGCAGTGATTCTGTATCCCCTAATCAAGGAATCAAAATGGATCAAGATTTGAAATGACAAGAAAAATTTAGACATATTTTGTTTACACATGTAATTTTTTGTTTAAATTATATCCAAGTGTGATATATAGTCAATATCAAGAGGTACAAAAAAAACTCAAGTTATCATATTTTCACATCATGATCAAAGTTACTTTATCTAGTTAAATTCTACCAAAAGAAGACCCTTTAAACATGCCGTCATGGCTTTGTTTCACCCTCAGTAAACTTTTATCATTGTTGCTCACACAGACTAATCTGAAGGATGATACCACATCTTTCTTTCTTCTGCTGGGTTATTGCACCAGGCTGACGTAATTGGTTGATGTAGGATATTTCACCATCAGTGGGTAATTTGACCTGAATTTGGAGCCTGATGTGGTCAGTGATGGAATGTTTGGATGTGAAATAGGATACACGTTAAAGGCCACAGTTTACATATATCTATAACAATATACTGAATTGTGTGTATTGAGGCTGGCATAGCGGTGTAGATAAATGCACTAACAAATGATGGAAAATTAGCATTTCCTATTTCATACATGGCAGTGTGACTAACGTCACTGGACCTACGAAATAGGGTTTGAGATAATTTAAGTGTGTACTCGAGACTTGGGGGCCCTGTGTGCTACCATGAGAGAATTTATATAGCGTCTCTAATTGACAGTGGGAACTATTAACTTTTCCAGATGTCACCGCTGGTGAGTCATTAGCGTAGCAACTATTATCGCCCTCAGTTTCTATTACCCTGGAGAATGATCAGCCCAGCAGTACAGCACGAAGTGTTGGGGGGAGAGTCCGAGAGAGCGGGGACCCCCCCCCCTTCTCGGCATTAGGCGATTTTTCTTAAATTAGCGTAGGGAATGATGCTCTGTCAGAGCAGTTGAGAAGTAAATGTTTGTAGTCCTAAATAAGACAGGAAACTGGATAAGAAACACAAATTTGAAGTGAGAAAGGTGAAGATCAGAGATTTGTTAGAATGCAAGAATCAAATCAGGCATCACTAGAGAGCCATTCTCCATGGATATATTTATTTGGCATTCAACTTCAAGGTACCTCATCTGAAGAGAGTACATAATAATAATCAATGAACAATAAAGCACACACGAACAAAATAAACAACTGGTTATAGGTTACTGAATTTAAAACACAACGATGATTTTATTATCGATTTCTTCAGTAATAACATATAATAGGGTCATTGTTGTGTTTAAATTTAGTAATTTCTCTACATAAAATCCAGCCATTTTTTATTTCTTTTTCAGGTAGAACATTTTTTAACTAATGACTGAACTGAAGAAATGATGCAATGTTGTATAGGCTGGATATATAAAACGTGCAGTATAATATGCCTTCAATCTCAACGAAATTCCAAGACCAGCAAATGAGTGAAAACGGATACCATCGGAATGTGTGTGGTATCGGAATGTGTGTCAACATTACAATGTAAGTTAGGCTAAAAACAGATTACTCAGGAATCTCCAGTTTAATACTGGATTCAAGTGTAGGCCTACTGTTAAACTAGCCATATTATAGATATCTCATAGTGCATGTAGATCTAATAGACTGATTACGACGTACGAGCGAGCGCACACATGCATGTGTGCTTTTAATATAGATATAATTAAAATATTTTTGGAAGCTGACGTTTTAGAACAACAACACATGCCAAGAAATACTGCATTGAAAAGGGTCCATTTAGCCTACCCTGTTTTAGCGCTCTAATCAGCACATGGCGGGGTCATATTTCTGCTGTCAAAATTATATTTCCCTCCAAAATCTTAACACTTGA
>JAVTVY010050068.1:0-22943 GCA_036873755.1 Hanleya hanleyi | reverse complement strand
CATCAAATGTATGCTGAATCGGATCAGAAAGTGTGAAGGCATTATTTGTTTAACTTGGTTTCTCTGAAGTTCTATTGTTTATTTATTTATATGATATATGGATTATGTAAGCCATGTGTGGCATTTTATCATAAAAGGGTGTATATTAGGGTACGAATGTTGAATGTTTGGAAGGTAGTCAGCCCTAACAGATTGTCACTTTCCTGAATGAGGATCGAGCCATGTGAAGCATTTGAATATTTGGAAGTGGCCACACTGGAGTTGCCAGTAAGAAATGAGTGAGCAGAGATCATTCCTAAAGCAGTTTGACCCAGCCGGCCATTTTGACAAACTGATGAACAGGGAGCGATATAGCTGATGACCTGTACAGGTAATCAACTGATACCAAATTCAACTACTTGGCGCAGTTTGGTGTAACAAAGAAAGCTTTGCCAGGAATGACAATGTTTAGGACTGGTTACATCTGAAGTAATTGCTTGTATTTTGGAGGTTTGTTTGCACATTTATTCAGAAATGTTTCAGGTATTTTACAATTTTGTCACGGCATATTAGGTTCAGTAGCGGGATCCTTGCGGGCAAACTAAGTGAAGCTGCTCCACAGGGGGCAGATAGCGGGAAACATTGCCTGTATGGGTGATACATAGGGATGTGGGCTTGCCTGGTGTGGTATGTCACAGGGAGCATTATCAGGATTATGGGTCGCCTATGTTTCCATAGGGATCTGATATGGGGCTTGCCTGGTGTGGTATTACACAGGGAGCATATGGTTTTTAATAAATTCGCCTATGTTTCCATAGGGATCCGATGTGGGGCTTTCCTGGTGCCGTATTTCACAGGGAGCATATATGGTTTTAATAAAATTGCCTATGTTTCCATAGGGATCAAATGTGGGGCTTGCCTGGTGCGGTATTACACAGGGAGCATATATGGCTTTAATATAATTGCCTATGAATTCCATGGGGATCACGTGGGTCTTGCCTGGTAACTTTCACAGGGAGCGGTTGTGGTTTATAAGGTAGTTGATTCGTCCGGACACCGAAAGGTTGGCGTTTCAGCATGTCCGTAGGGATCTCGTCACTAGAGTTGTTGTAATATGGAATAAAGCCGTGGCCGATATCCATCCAAATATTAAATAGTTGTGTGTTATTTGTTCATAGTGTTCGGGCATATTTGAATAATAATGACTGAAATTGCAGTTTAAGGGCCGCTTCCCGTACGGATTTCGCAGCCCATCAACTCAATGGTTTATTTTAATTACACGTTATATTTCTTAGTTTGTTAAAGATGTTTGTGCTGTATTATCAAATAAACAAATAAATAAGTAAATAAATATATAAATAAATAAATAAATAAATAATTAGATAATAATAAATGTGCGGATGGAGATATAAATAGTTTAGAATAGAAGATTTGTCTATGTACAGGTTCATCGCTTGGTTCTTGATTAGGTTATATTGGTAAGTATGTGTTCATTGTATATTGTAGTCGCGTGGGTGATTCCTTTGTCTTTGTACCCCTCTGTACACACAACGCCGTCCAGAAAAAACTGGGAGAACCATAGGCGGGTTCTTCCAGAAATCTGTGCCTGTAACAATTGCTTGGAGTGGGTATTGGGGTACAGGATGGCAGGTCTACATCCTATATAGATGAAAGTCAAAGGATCATATATTACATCGGTGGCATCTCAGGTGTGGCACATCTGATCTGTGTTGTCTTCAGTGAGTATGGTTTCAATTGTCCGTGGTTGTAGTAGGCATTGTTCGATTTGGTTTGAATGTAGAAGCTGTTCTTGTTTCCGTTGATTGTCCGTGGTCAAGGTGTGGGTTTTGGTGATTCCGCTGAAATAGCTAGGTCAGGGTGGTTTCTGGGGTGTTGTCACTCACGGTGCTGTTTTATAATATTTGTCGTCATCGGTGCTGTGTTTCATGGCTGGTCATACTCGTCTGTGGTCTTCAGTGTGCTGTGCCTGTATTACAAAGAATAGAAGAGTTTGTTTCTTGTTTTCTGGTGTTATTTTTTGCCACCGACAGGCACTATCGTGATCTAAGTCACGAATCGCTTGAAAATGTGGAAAATGGAATAGGTCTTTGGATTATGGACGCGGATATTCTCTAATGGACGACGGCTGGATTATGAATGACGGACTAGACGCTTGTAATGATCAATAGCAATAATTAATTAGGTACTAAATATTATAAATAAAAATATTATTATAATTAAAGCCGATTGTGAATGTTTGATATAACCTCCAGTCTTCTGCCCCTGCTAGAAAACCGGACGGTTAACATTCGTTAAAGAGGGTTGGAAATAAGGGAACACAATTTGATCGGTGCTCATTATTAGGAGCTTTTAATTTGATCAGTGAATTTGTCTATGTTATTGCTATGACATTTTGATTGATTAGTGTCCAAATTTGATCAGTCATTTCTGATCACTGACCCTTATTTCCGCCCCTGTAATATAGTTTTGACTCTAAGCGTGCTACATTTATTTAAATTTGGTCTTTGGTTTATTGGTGTAACCATATAGTATTAAATGGTAGAGTAATAGTCAGTCGATTTGATGTAAGCTAGTAAGGTGGTGTATACCTTGTTTATAAGAGGTGGTTTAGGATTTAATATAGAAGCCAACGACAGAGGGACATTTAAGTTGTTGAGCTCGTTTTCCAGTGTGCGGCGATAGGGGTCATGTTTTGGGCATTTGAGTATAAAATGTTCTATCGTTTCTTCTTCGTTGTTGCATGAGGTGCATAGTGGTGATGTGTTTTTATTAGCTTAGAGAGGTGTGATTTTAGTCCTGTTTTGCCTAGTCTTAATCTTGTGATGATGCGGTCGTCACGTTTACTGTCTAGCTGGAATCCACAACTCTGTCTTTTCCCCTTATCTAGAATACTATGTAGCCATCTACCTCGGTTTTCTTCGTTCCATTCCTTTTCCCATCTACTATCTATTCTGGTTTTAATGATAGAATTCAGTTCTTTGGTTCCTAGTCCTATATGCACGTCAGGTGCAGTTTTGGTGAGGCGGTCTTTGGCTGTCCTATCGGCGGCTTCATTTCCCCTAACGTCCACGTGGGCGGGAATCCAAGCTAAAATGGCGTCAATGTCATTGTCTCGTATTTGTGTACATAAAATTTCTATTTCGTGTATGAGGTCAGGTCTGCTGTCGGATTTGGAGTTCTCTATAGATACCAGTCCGCTTAAGGAATCGCTAAGAATAACGGTGGAAACCGGTCGGTTCTGAAGAACCCATTGGAGGGCCTTGATTATGGGGACTAATTCAGTGGTGTATACAGACATATTGTCTGGTAGTTTGAAACCTTCGTGAATGTCAAGTTCTGGTATAACGAATGCAGATCCTGTGTTGTGACTTGTGTTTTTGGAGCCGTCTGTATATATTTTCAAGCGATTTTTCCAATTTGTGTCAATATATTCGAGGGCAGTGACCCTTATATGCTCTGGGTTGTCCTGTTTGGTGATGTAGCTATGTATATTCGTGTCCACGTGTGGTGTGATTAGTTGCCATGGTGGTCTATTGACCTTATCAGTGTCAGAGATACAAGAGATAGGGATGTCGTGTTCTTGGAATAATCGTTCTATCGTGTAACCTAGTGGTGCGGAGTCTTTTTCCCATTTCGTTTTTAGGTATTCGTATTCGGTTTTTGGGCCAAAAATGTTGTGGCATGGGTGGTTTTCGCCCTTGGCTATTGTTTTCCCTGCATATTTCATTGACAGCTCTTCTCGTCTTAAATGTAAGGGGTTTTCATTAGTTTCTATTTGTAGACTACATAGAGGAGTCCCTTTGAAGTTCCTTCGGCTATTTTTAAGGCCGAATACTGAATGTTGTCTATTCTTTTTAACTCGGTCTTGCATGCTGATTGGTAGGCGATTGAACCATAGTCTATTTTGGATCTGATGAGTGTTTGATATAATTTGATTAAGCTATGTTTATTGGCCCCCCAGTTGGTACCCGATACGCACCTCATAAGGTTCAGGTCTTTGTTACACCGAATAATTAATTGGTCGATGTGGTCTTTCCAAGTGAGTTTTCAGTCGAAGATCATACCTAGGTATTTGACACTATTCTTAAATTCGATTTTTTGGCCTCCTAGTGATAGCGTGATGTCTGTGTTTTTATTTATTTGAGAATAGCACACCGGTAGTTTTGACAGCTGAAACTTTGAATACCCATTTACCGGCCCAGTCGCTAACTGTATTTAGTACCTTTTGCGTTATAGTTGTTAATTTTTATATCGAGCCAGCAGATTTTCACATGGCAGCATCGTCAGCAAAAAGTGATTGTTCAATTTCAGGATGTTTTGTGTCAATTTCGTTGGCCAGTCCATTAATCAGGATGTTAAAAAGGGTGGGGCTTATGACGCTGCCCTGTGGGGTGCCGTTATCTAGCTGGTGGTCCATGGATATGGTGTTACCAATACGAACTTTCAAGTTTCGGTCATGAAGAATTTTTTTTATCCAGTGTTGTATCCTGCCCTTAATTTCTAGGTTGTTTAATTGGGTGATAATCCCGTCCTGCCATACAAGGTCAAATGCCTTTTCTATATCCAAGAAAATGCCTAATGTATATTGGTGTTTGGCATTACCCTTTTTGATTGAGTGTTGGAGTCTGGCTATGTGGTCTAAAGTACTTTTTTCCGAAAGCCGATTTGTGTTTTGTTTAACAGGTTGCTGCTTTCCAGGTGATATTCAAGTCTATTTTCGACCATGGTTTCCATAATTTTGCATAAATTTGACGTCAGTGAGATCGGCCTATATGACTTACTGTCTGATGGATCTTTACCAGGTTTTGGTATTGGGATAACAATAGATGATTTCCATTTGTTCGGGAGTTGTTTGGTCTTCCAGCTCACATTAATTAGTTTTAGAATTAGTTCCTGAGTGTTGTTTGGTAGGTGCTTTAGGATTGTATACCCTAGTTTGTCTTCGCCGGGTGAACTTTCTTTTTTAGAGTGTAAAGCTTTTTCTGTATTCATTGATATTAAAGTCTCCGTTAAGGTAGTTTTCTATATAATCATTTGTGTCATTTTCCAGGATCGTTTCTTGTTTGATTTTTCTGAATTCTGGTTTCAGGTTGCTATCGCTACTGTTTGATGCGAATGATTCAGCAAGATATTCTGCCTTTTCGAGATTAGTTCTCTTTGTTTTGTTTAGTACAGGTATTGTGTTAGTTGCTTTCCCTTGAATGCTTTTTATTTTATTCCATACTCTCTTTGAGTCAGTTTTCGTATCTATAGTGTTGCAAAAATCTTCCCAGTATCTTGATTTAGCTTCTTTGACGCTTTTTTCTGCTATTCTTTTCAGTTCCTTATATCTTTCATGATCACTCTGGAGCCGACTTTTTTTGAATTTTCTTAGTGCTTTTTTCTTTCCTGCGATGTTCTTTCCACACTCTTGGTTCCACCAAGGCACTGGATTTTTGTTGGGCCGCTTATTCGTAACTGGAATATGTCTTTGTGCTACGTTTAGAAGTTTGCTGGTTATATTTTCATTGAAAGTCTCTATATCATTACTAAGTATATCGTCATGAATTAGGCTTTGGCAATCGTTTTGGAAGATTTCCCCGTCTGCCGTGGAGTATTGGAAGCGTGGGAGAGGGTCTGTCTTTTCAAAATCTGGTTTCATGCTACATTTAGTTAGGATTGGAAAGTGGTCGCTGTCTAGTGTATCTGGTAAAACTGCCCATTCTGATTTAACTGCTAGTTCGGGAGAGACTATTGTTAGGTCAATTGCAGTGAGTTCACCGGTTCGCATATCCATTCTCGTCCCTTCTCCCGAGTTCAGGAATACGAGGTTATTATCATCTAACCATTGTTCTACTGATTTACCCGTCATCTGACGTGGTGCAGGTTTCGTCCCAGATTGGATTATGGCCATTATAATCTCCGCAGATTATAATTGGCGAGTCATATTTTTGGGTGATTTTGTTGAGTTCTTTTTGTGATATTGTTTTTAGAGTGCCAGGGGAGTACAGGTTCACTATATTTATAGGTTTATTATTTTGGAACACCCGTATAGCTTGCCATTCGAGGTCTTCACTTTCTGGGCTCTTGTCTAATTCTAGCTGTACGAGTTCTTCCTTAACTAGTGTGAGGTTGCCTCCCTTTGGGCCGTTCAGTCTGTCTTGTCTATACGGCGTATATCCCTTTATTGCAAATTTATTTTTTCCTGGCTTAAGAAATGTTTCTTGTATACATATGATGTCAGGGTAGTAGTAGAGGAAGAGTATCACAGGTAGTACACTTGCCACCCAAATCCACATAGCCACCGCAATCCACCATCACCCACCGAGCGCTGTCATACGTCATTATCAATTTCTATTTGTATAAATTATTGCGTCTGGATATTAATAAATTATATACGTTATAATTTACCTAGATATATATATAGTATAGATCTACATATGATATTATTAATAAACCCTCCGAATTTATACGTTAATCGTTAATAATGATTAAATAACACGATATATATTTTAGGTTTTATATCGCTTTTACAAAAAGATGTTATTTCGATATATATATATATAGTACGGATTCTATATTCATTTTTACAAAAAGGCATTGTAATTAGTGTTTGGTAACACTCGACTAATAATTACGCGGTATATATATTGATTATAACCTCGATATATAGATAGGAGGCGGTCATGTTACATAATTGTATTGATTTTAGTACCTGTCAATGTGAAAGTATCCGGCTGTATAGTGGTAACAGCGGTGATAGAATAAATAGCGATGACACGGTTTGAATATACGGAGGCGTTTCAATTATAGCCCTCATAACTTGATTTCAATCAGTGTATGGTAACATGGGGTTTTGAATGTTTATACCGCTTATATTTACAGAACGATATCGATTGAGTAATTAACGATCAACGTATGGTTGGAGTTAAAAGTGTATACCGTGAAATAAATCATTATTTGAGAACCGCTGGTCGAAATATATACCTCTAATAGTATTCGATTTATATCTTACTTCGGAATGGCGAATTTACTGAAAAATACCATCGAACCTAAAGATTCGTGCGTAAGTATTACAATTCTATTACGACTTACTCACCGATAATACTGATACGTTTAATCACACGACTATGTCGATATAACGATGTACATAGTGAACGGCGTTGTAAATTAGCTAAAATTCGAGTATAGCCGAGTTCAATATAATGATCGCTCACTTTTAATATCTCAATTGTATGTTTTTTACAGGATAATAACTCTGTATGGGCCGGATTCGTACGAGAAAATGAGGACATTTTAGGTAGTTCCGGTTGGCCCAGTTTGGAGAATGTATTTGCCATAGATGTGGTCGTTGAAACACGGACGGTTTATAATGACGATGACTGGAATGCGGGTATAAGAAGTCCGACAACCATTCTCCTTAATGATTCCCCTTCACTTCCGGAGATTAAAACACGCAAATGTGTAGAAGAATTATCTCGTTTATTCTCGCCCAGAGTTTGCAAAAACTGTAACCAGTCATTAGGTGTCGAAGTTTGTGGAAAATGTCGAGTTAGTTTATGTCGAGATTGCGCATGTTTCGCCCGACAGGTGTCATTCGGGGTTTTTATGTGTCCAACCTGTTGCAGTTGTGAGTTTTGTGGTTATTGGCGAATGAAGCAGTCGAAATAATCAAAACTGGTGATAACAATAAACAGCTGGTACACGAATTTATCAAAGATGAATGATAGAGTTAAACATCGACATTCTGCTAAAGTGAAATGACTCTATTTGCCGACAGAGGGCGTCGTTTCATACGTCATTTGAGTTGACATCGCCGGAATGGACCCCCTCAGAAATCTATGAAAGTCCACGAAAGTCCCCAAAAGTTCGAGAAAGTCCACGAAAGTCCCCAAAAGTTCATGAAAAGTCCCTCACTCAATCACTCACTCACTCACTCACTCACGCAACCACTCACTCTCACTCACTCACGCAATCACTCAATCACTCACGCAATCACGCAATCACTCACTCACTCACTCACTCACTCACTCTCACTCACTCACTCACTCAATCACTCGCTCACTCACGCAATCACTCACTCACTCACTCACTCGCACACACACTCCGACTAACCCTCGCACATATTTAGAAGTCCACGAAAGACCGTGAAAATCCATGAAAAATCCATGAAAAGACCTTAAAAGTGCATAAAAGTCCCCAAAAGTTCCCAAATGTCCATAAAATCCCCAAAAGTACATGAAAAGTCCCTCACTCACTCATGCAATCACTCACTCACTCACTCACGCAATCATTCAATTACTCGCTCACGCAATCACTCACACTCACTCACTCACTGATTAACTCCCCTGATTTGTACCGAAAGTGACCCTTGACCCCTGCGTATCAATGTTGACACTGTATATATATACACCCTATTTTCTTGAACTACTTGCTTTAGCCAAATCCTGATGATGGAATAACTACATTCCGAAAGCTCGATAATACATGCAAGCATGTACAAATTGGTATTTGTCGCGTTATTTCTAACTGGTGTAGTCAAGCCACTCCATACTCGAATTGATCTTCACGTTTGACTCTTTTCCTGAATTTCTAGCATATATATATTACTTTATTCGAGGATAACAAAAATACTCAAGGTTTATAATAATAGTTAAGCGAACAACAGTTGTTTGATCAAATTTGGATATTAACCGATCAAAATGACACAGTGTTTATATCTCCAAATAGGTTTTGCTGATAATATTTACAGCTCTCCATTATAATTACTCATCGAATAATTTGTTTATGTCTGTTTCCAACCCTGTGACTAAATATATTTGCTGTTGAGCTTCAAGGAATTAATTAATGTGGGTGTATATGCGCACGTGTTACATATTATTCCTTTCGACATGCATTGACTGAGTGTTCAGTAACCCCGCCTCTTCCACAAGTTATAAATTCGGTAACACGCATGATAGATAAACATTCTCACAACTTATAGCAGAGTCGATCAAATGGAGAAGCCAACCAATTACAAAGCAGACGACCAATCGTTGAAGACTGACGAAAAGGTATCCGCTCCATGGTTATGGGTGGGTATCTTCTTATAACTCTTTTTTGGGGTCGGGAGGGAACGGATACCTTTTCGTCAGTCTTCAACGATTGGTCGTCTGCTTTGTAATTGGTTGGCTTCTCCATTTGATCGACTCTGCTATACGTTGTGAGAATGTTTATCTATCATGCGTGTTACCGAATTTATAACTTGTGGAAGGAGGCGGGGTTACTGAACACTCAGTCAATGCATGTCGAAAGGAATAATATGTAACACGTGCGCATATACACCCACATTAATTAATTCCTTGATCGGTTAATATCCAAATTTTATCAAACAACTGTTGTTCGCTTAACTATTATTATAAACCTTGAGTATTTTTGTTATCCTCGAATAAAGTAATATATATATGCTAGAAATTCAGGAAAAGGGTCAAAGGTGAAGATAAATTCGAGTATGGAGTGGCTTGACTACACCAGTTAGAAATAACACGACAAATACCAATTTGTACATGCTTGCATGTATTATCGAGCTTTCGGAATGTAGTTATTCCATCATCAGGATTTGGCTAAAGCAAGTAGTTCAAGAAAATAGGGTGTATGTATATACAGTGTCAACATTGATACGCAGGGGTCAAGGGTCACTTTCGGTACAAATCAGGGGAGTTAATCAGTGAGTGAGTGAGTGTGAGTGATTGCGTGAGCGAGTAATTGAATGATTGCGTGAGTGAGTGAGTGAGTGATTGCATGAGTGAGTGAGGGACTTTTCATGTACTTTTGGGGATTTTATGGACATTTGGGAACTTTTGGGGACTTTTATGCACTTTTAAGGTCTTTTCATGGATTTTTCATGGATTTTCACGGTCTTTCGTGGACTTCTAAATATGTGCGAGGGTTAGTCGGAGTGTGTGTGCGAGTGAGTGAGAGTGAGTGATTGCGTGAGTGAGCGAGTGATTGCGTGAGTGAGTGAGTGAGAGTGAGTGAGTGAGTGAGTGAGTGAGTGATTGCGTGATTGCGTGAGTGATTGAGTGATTGCGTGAGTGAGTGAGAGTGAGTGGTTGCGTGAGTGAGTGAGTGAGTGAGTGATTGAGTGAGGGACTTTTCATGAACTTTTGGGGACTTTCGTGGACTTTCTCGAACTTTTGGGGACTTTCGTGGACTTTCATAGATTTCTGAGGGGGTCCATTCCGGCGATGTCAACTCAAATGACGTATGAAACGACGCCCTCTGTCGGCAAATAGAGTCATTTCACTTTAGCAGAATGTCGATGTTTAACTCTATCATTCATCTTTGATAAATTCGTGTACCAGCTGTTTATTGTTATCACCAGTTTTGATTATTTCGACTGCTTCATTCGCCAATAACCACAAAACTCACAACTGCAACAGGTTGGACACATAAAAACCCCGAATGACACCTGTCGGGCGAAACATGCGCAATCTCGACATAAACTAACTCGACATTTTCCACAAACTTCGACACCTAATGACTGGTTACAGTTTTTGCAAACTCTGGGCGAGAATAAACGAGATAATTCTTCTACACATTTGCGTGTTTTAATCTCCGGAAGTGAAGGGGAATCATTAAGGAGAATGGTTGTCGGACTTCTTATACCCGCATTCCAGTCATCGTCATTATAAACCGTTCGTGTTTCAACGACCACATCTATGGCAAATACATTCTCCAAACTGGGCCAACCGGAACTACCTAAAATGTCCTCATTTTCTCGTATGAATCCGGCCCATACAGAGTTATTATCCTGTAAAAAACATACAATTGAGATATTAAAAGTGAGCGATCATTATATTGAACTCAGCTATACTCGAATTTTAGCTAATTTACAACGCCGTTCACTATGTACATCGTTATATCGACAAAGTCGTGTGATTAAACGTATCAGTATTATCGGTGAGTAAGTCGCAATAAAATTGTAATACTTACGGACGATTCTTTAGGTTCGATGGTATTTTTCAGTAAATTCGCCATTCCGAAGTAAGATATAAATCGAATACTATTACAGGTATATATTTCGACAAGCGGTTCTCAAATAATGATTTATTTCACGGTATACACTTTTAACTCCAACTATACGTTGATCGTTAATTACTCAATCGATATCGTTCTGTAAATATAAGCGGTATAAACATTCAAAACCCCATGTTACCATGCACTGATTGAAATCAAGTTATGAGGACTATAATTGAAACGCCTCCGTATATTCAAACCGTGTCATCGCTATTTATTCTATCACCGCTGTTACCACTATACAGCCGTATACTTTCACATTGACAGGTACTAAAATCAATACAATTATGTAACTTGACCGCCTCCTATCTATATATCGAGGTTATAATCAATATATATACCGCGTAATTATTAGTCGAGTGTTACAAAACACTAATTACAATGCCTTTTTGTAAAAATGAATATAGAGTCTACAATATAGAGCTCATATATGAATGATTAGCGTACAGATTCGGAGAATTTATTGACGTGAATCCGTACTATATATATATATATATCGAAATAACATCTTTTTGTAAAAGCGATATAAAACCTAAAATATATACCGTGTTATTTAATCGTTATTAACGATTAACGTATAAATTCGGAAGGTTTATTAATAATATCATATGTAGATCTATACTATATATATATCTAGGTGAATAATAACGTATATAATTTATTAATATCCAGACGCAATAATTTATACAAATAGAAATTGATAATGACGTATGACAGCGCTCGGTGGGTGATGGTGGATTGCGGGGGCTATGTGGATGTGGGTGGCAAGTGTACTACCTGTGATACTCTTCCTCTACTACTCAGGGTTTATTTCATTTACTAAGATTTTGAGATTGTCTCCGTGTTTTGCAATGCCATTTGCATTCCATTGTAGTATTGATAATTTATTGATATTGAAGTTTATAGATTGTTCGAGTCCTTTGGGTATAAGGTATAAGGCAGTGCATACATTTATACCGAGATATTATGGGTATTGGGTGTTCTGAGAGGTGTGGAAGTTTCCTTTTTATATTTGGGGTGCAGTTCCCAATCTATAATTTCTTCATATTTTAAATTCCAGTTAAAGAAATCTTGACCTATTTTAGCTATGATTATGGTTTTTTCTTTTTTATTTAGCTTGGGCTGATTGGAGTCGGTAACTGAGTTTATCGCTAACGTTATGAAACCTAGAAGGTCAAGTTTAGTCATTGAAATTCTTTCAGTTTCCATCTCAGTGTCTTCTATTTCTATTGTTTCTTCGGGTTTGGCTGGGACAGGTGTAGCTATTGTTTCACTCACGTTTGTTCTCCTATGTGCCATTGTTAGACTTATCTTTTGGTTGAGTTTGGTTTCTTTTACTGCCTGTGAGTATGAAATGCCTGTGTTTGCTTTTACGAACTCCACTGTGCGAGCAGTTTTGTAAGCCGGGCAGCCCTACAGTCGAATTGGGTAACGGGCTTCAGAATGCCTGCAAAGAGATAATACGCGAACTGAGTAACGGGAGGTGGACGAATTGGGTAATGGGTGACAGACAGAGGCGAACTGGGTAATGGGTAATGGGTAACAGTCGAATTGGGTAACGGGCTATAGATCGCTTGCAAAGAGATAATACGCGAACTGGGTAACGGGAGGTGGACGAATTGGGTAATGGGTGACAGACAGAGGCGAACTGGGTAATGGGTAATGGGTAACAGACGAATTGGGTAACGGGCTATAGATCGCCTGCAAAGAGATAATACGCGAACTGAGTAACGGGAGGTGGACGAATTGGGTAATGGGTGACAGACAGAGGCGAACTGGGTAATGGGTAACAGACGAATTGGGTAACGGGCTATAGATCGCCTGCAAAGAGATAATACGCCAACTGAGTAACGGGAGATGGAAGAATTGGGGGACGGTTGACAGACAGAGGCGAACTGGGTAACGGGTAATGGGTAACAGTCGAATTGGGTAGCGGGCTATAGATCGCTTGCAGAGAGATAATATGCGAACTGGGTAACGGAATATGGACGAATTGGGTAATGGGTGACAGACAGAGGCGAAGTGGGTAATGGGTAATTGGTAACAGTCGAATTGGGTAACGGGCTACAGAATGCCTGCAAAGAGATAATACGCGAACTGAGTAACGGGAGATGGACGAATTGGGAGACGGGTGATAGACAGAAGCGAACTGGGTAATGGGTAATGGGTAACAGTCGAATTGGGTAACGGGCTACAGAATGCCTGCAAAGGGATAATACGCGAACTGAGTAACGGGAGATGGACGAATTGGGGGACGGGTGATAGACAGAGGCAAACTGGATAATGGGTAATTGGTAACAGTCGAATTGGGTAACGGGCTACAGAATGCCTGCAAAGGGATAATACGCGAACTGAGTAACGGGAGATGGACGAATTGGGGAACGGGTGACAGACAGAGGCGAACTGGGTAATGGGTAACAGTCGAATTGGGTAACGGGCTACAGATCGCTTGCAAAAAGATAATACGCGAACTGGGTAACGGGAGATGGACGAATTGGGTAATGGGTGACAGAGAGATGCGAAATGGGTAATGGGAAATGGATGATAGTCGAATTGGGTAACGGGCTTCAGAATGCCTGCAAAGAGATAATACGCGAAATGAGTAACGGGAGATTACAAGCGTCTAGTCCGTCATTCATAATCCAGCCGTCGTCCATTAGAGAATATCCGCGTCCATAATCCAAAGACCTATTGCACATTCCATATAACAGTATTAGCACCAAATTCAAAAAGACAATCATAGTATATATAAACTTAGGCTTGTTTCCTGCAAGCGAGAAGCGGTCAACAGTTTTCAATGATGCCGGCAAGACATCATGATGTTCCAAAAATATCAAATCCGTATCGCTGATTAGTATTCTTAATCCATAATATTCGTTGTAAAGTCGTCATCTAAAGAATGATGTATCTCAGTCACGCTTTGATTGTGATTGTTCATATGAGTACCATGAGGATCTAGAAGTTCATGGTTCATACGGCCATTAGCCTCGGGTTAAGCGGAATTAGACACAAGTTACGAAACGTCGCGCCATAGATCTTGCACGCTACGTTCGTATTTTGCTATCAGCATGCGATATGTATCGCCAACTTTGAGAAACTTGGAGTGGAGGCGATTGGTGGAATAGCCCTGTTTTATAAGTTTCTGCAACAATGTTTTGTGACGTTGATTAAAATCGTCACATTTAACACAGGATCTAGCAAATGCTACTAAGCGAGATATGTATACGCCATATGCAGGTCCCACTGGAATATTACTGTCCAGGAAGGGATAGTTTACGATGTCGAAATTGTAATCATCTCTTTTGTCATAAAGTCGACGAGAGAGAATGCCCGCTTCATTTTTATAGAGATAGAGATCTAAATAAGATGTGCCTGTAGGGCTATCTGTAGTTTCCTTCAAATCCAGTGACGGTGGATATATATCCTTCACAGCGTCATTTATATAGCGATTATCCACAGCGAGAAGATCGTCTATATAGCGTTTGGTGAATGAGAAGGAACGGGCTTTGAATGGATCGGTTTTTGAAAGCGCCTGCATATAGTCATATTCATAAGAGAACAGATACAGGTCAGCCAACAGGGTGCACAATTAGTACCCATTGGAATACCTATATGCTGCTGATATATTGAGTTGCCAAATTTCACATAGATATTTTTAATGAGAAATTCAAGCAACTCTATAAACAAAGAAACATCCCATGAATGATATCTCTTGTATGTAGTCGAGCTAAAAAATGCTTTATGGCTTCCGACATTAATATATCTACGATCAGTTTTCTTGCTACACATACTATTAATGAACTTATACGGTCAATAAGGTCCTGATGAGGGATTGTAGTATAGAGTCGAGAAATCCCATGTGGATACATGTCTGTACGGTATGTGGCCTTTAGCATCAAGTTCTTCCGTAAGACATTTTGAGTTTTTCAATATCCACATACATTCAACGCCAGAGTTCTTAGAAATAGTGGCGCAATACCTTTCCCAAAATGCTTTTACCTCCTGAAGGGCCCTCGTCAATAGGGTTGAAAGAAGCTTGATGGTAACAAGTGACAGACAGAGGCGAACTGGGTAATGGTTAATAGGTAACAGTCGAATTGGGTAACGGGCTATAGATCGCCTGCAAAGAGATAATATGCGAACTGGGTAACGGGATATGAACGAATTGGGTAATGGGTGACAGACAGATGCGAACTGGGTAATGGGTAATGGGTAACAGTCGAATTGGATAACAGGCCTGCAAAGAGATAATGCCTGCAAAGAGGTAATACGCGAACTGGGTAACGGAATATGGACGAATTGGGTAATGGGTGACAGAGAGATGCGAACTGGGTAGTGGGTGATAGTCGAATTGGGTAACGGGCTATAGATCTCCCCAAGAGTTATCTCCCCCGGCAAAATAAGGGTTTAAATACGCTTTGTATACTACTTCTCTTTGCAGTCGATCTATAGCCCGTTACCCAATTCGACTGTTACTCATTACCCGTTACCCAGTTCGCGTATTATCCCTTTGCAGGCGTTGTATAGCATGTTACCCAATTCGACTGTTACCCATTACCCATTACCTAGTTCGCATCTGTCTGTCACCCATTACCCAATTCGTTCATATCCCGTTACCCAGTTCGCATATTATCTCTTTGCAGGCGATCTATAGCCCGTTACCCAATTCGACTTACCAATTACCCATTATCCAGTTTGCCTCTGTCTATCACCCGTCCCCCAATTCGTCCATCTCCCGTTACTCAGTTCGCGTATTATCCCTTTGCAGGCATTCTGTAGCCTGTTACCCAATTCTACTGTTACCCATTACCCATTTCCCAGTTCGCCTCTGTCTGTCACCCATTACCCAATTCGTCCATATTCCGTTACAAAGTTCGCGTATTATCTCTTTGCAGGCGTTGTATAGCCTGTTACCCAATTCGACTGTTACCCATTACCCATTACCCAGTTCGCATCTGTCTGTCACCCATTACCTAATTCGTTCATATCCCGTTACCCAGTTCGCATATTATCTCTTTTCAGGCGATCTATAGCCCGTTACCCAACTCGACTGTTACTCAGGACACATTACCCAGTTCGCTTCTGTCTGTCAACCGCCCCCCAATTCGTCCATCTCCCGTTACCCAGTTCGCGTATTATCTCTTTGCAGGCGTTGTATAGCAGGTTACCCAATTCGACTGTTACCCATTACCCATTACCCAGTTCGCATCTGTCGGTCACCCATTACCCAATTCGTCCATATTCCGTTACCCAGTTCGCGTATTATCTCTTTGCAGGCGTCGTATAGCCTGTTACCCAATTCGACTATTCCCATTACCCAGTTCGCATCTGTCCGTCACCGATTACCCAATTCGTTCATATCCCGTTACCCAGTTCGCGTATTATCCCTTTGCAGGCGTTGTATAGCATGTTACCCAATTCGACTGTTACCCATTACCTAGTTCGCATCTGTCTGTCTCACCCATTACCCAATTCGTTCATATCCCGTTACCCAGTTCGCATATTATCTCTTTGCAGGCGATCTATAGCCCGTTACCCAATTCGACTGTTACTCATTACACATTACCCAGTTCGCTTCTGTCTGGCAACCGTCCCCCAATTCGTCCATCTCCCGTTACTCAGTTAGCGTATTATCTCTTTGCAGGCGATCTATAGCCCGTTACCCAGATAGCAAATTGAGTGAGGGCAATTTGATGTGCAAATATTGAAGATATTGTTTTACGTATTCTACAATGAAAAGACTGGGACAGAACTTTTCAAAGAACTCAGCAACGCCATCCAGCGTCCAAGCGAGACACCTCAAGACTTTGTGTTCCGGGTACTGGACTTGAAATACAAAGTAAATTTCGCGTCTGAAGAAGAGGACGGTGGGTTCAGTTATGATCGCTCATTGGTAAATCGTATGGCACTGCACGCCATATATACGGGGTTAGTGGACCTCGGAATTTCCCGGGATTTGAAGGAGTTGCTGGAGGGTGAGCCATCTGACGAAGCATTAATTCACGCAATCAACAATTCAGTGGTCACTCAATTAGAGAGATCAAATAAATTCCACTTGGAGAAACGTGAGGGAAATTGACGTAAATGGTGGCATGGGCCAGGCCTCTGAACATAACAGCTTTCAGGAAATGGCGAAAGATTTGAAAGCAGAACTTCAAGTTGAGATTAACTCGCTGAAGGAGAGTCTATATCCCCCAAAAAGTGGCATAGTGTCGGAAAGTAGACGTCGAGGGCGACGCAGGGGTTGTGCAGCATGTGAAAAGACGGGTGAAAGATGTACTCACTGTTATTCGTGCGGGAGTTTAATGCCGGATGCAAGTTGGGGGGTGCACGTCCTAAGAACCAGGGAAACGAGGCATGGCCATAGGTGAGGGACAACCTACGGCCGATAACTCTGTCGAAATGTCCCAGTGCACTTACTGCCGCAAGATTACTGTGTTGTTCTGTGGTGGCTGTAAAACGGCCACATACTGTGATAGAATGTGTCAACAGACTCATTGGAAGGAACATAAAACGATTTGTGAGGCTATTCAGACTGTATCTCAAAAGACTTTGGCGAGCTGGACGATAAATGAACTGAAAGGCAATAGTTGTTCTTTGTCCCCGACACAGCAGACAAAACTGATAAAAACAGTAGGAAAAGAATGTTGTATGCATGCGAAATTAGATGGAATAGATACTAACGTGCTGTGAGACACAGGAGCACAGGTATGTGTCATGCCAAAGTCATGGTTGATAAGTCATGGTTGATAAACCATAACTGTTTGTCACTTCTGCGTCCAATGAGTGGTCTGTTGGGCGAAGACAGCACATTGACAATCCAAGCAGCTAACGGTTCCTCTATTTCATTAGACGGATGGGTAGAAATGACTTTAGAGCTCCAAGGAGGGGATCATAGTCCAGTAGCTGTTCCATTTCTAGTCTCTTCGTTAACAGAACAGATCATAGTGGGCTATAATGTGATTGAACATTATCTGGGTCAAGTTAGCGAAACTAAAGGGATAGAAACAGCTGTATAACTAGTGCAGCAGTCCCTACCTAAAGTGGGTAAAGTAGGGGCTAGAGTAATTGCCAACCTGATACAGGAAGAAAAGGATGTTATAATTCATCAAACGCTATATAGACGATCTTCTCGCTGTAGATAATCGCTATATAAATGACGCAGTGAAGGATATATATCCACCTTCACTGAATTTGAAGGAAACTACAGATAACCATACAGGCACATCGTATTTAGACCTATATCTCTATAAAAATGAAGCGGGTCTTCTCTCTCGTCGACTGTGTGACAAAAGAGATGATTACAATTTCGACATCATAAACTATCCCTTTCTGGACAGTAATATTCCAGTGGGACCTGCATATGGCGTATACATATCACGCCTAATAGCATTTGCTAGATCCTGTGTTAAATGTGACTATTTTAATCAACGTCACAAAACATTGTTGCAGAAACTTATAAAACAGGGCTACACCACCAAGCGCCTCCACTCAAAGTTTCTCAAATTTGTAGATACATATCGCATGCTGATAGCAAAATACGAGCGTAGCGTGCAAGATCTATGGCGTTACGTTTCGTAGCTTGTGTCTAATTCTGCTTAACCCGAGGCTAGGGGCCGTATGAACCCATGTACTTCAAGATCCTCATGGTACTCATATGAACAATCACAATCAAAGCGTGACTGAGATACATCATTCTTTAGATGATATTACAGCGAATATTATGGATTAAGAATACTGATCAGCTATACGGATTATATATTTTTGGAACATCATGATGTCTTGCCGGCATCATTGAAAACTGTTGACCGCTTCTCTCTTGCAGGAAACAAGCCTATGTTTATGTATACTATGATTGTCTTTTTGAAGTTGGTGCTAATACTGGAATAAGTCTTTGGATTATGGACGCGGGTATTCTCTAATGGACGACGGCTGGATTATGAATGACGGACTAGACGCTTGTAATGTCTTGGGACCATCAGTAGTATCCAATCAGAAATGGCAGTACCGGTACATAGAAGTTATCCGAATGAGTCCAACCGCGAGAGGCCGGCAGACAAGCCTGCTGGAGACAATGCCCCTCGGGATCAGGATCCCACCTGGCTACCCCCAGTTAAGCTATCGGAGTCACCCCTGGATGATGGTCAGAAGGAAGGCGTCACTCAGATGCTGAGAGAGGAAAATGTGGCTTTTGCTAGAGATGGGGAGGTGGGAGACATTCCTAGTTTACAGATGGCGATACAACTGGTCGACCGGGTACCAGTCCAGAGAAATTACAATGCTATCCCTCCACCTCTTTATAAGGAAGTCGAGGAGTATCTGGTCGACCTAATCCGCAGAGGGTGGATCGTGAAGTATCATTCACCATACTCCTCTCCCATGGTGTCACCATACTCCTCTCCCACGGTGGCAGTACGGAAGCACGATGGAACGCTACGCCTGTTCGTGGATTACCGTCTCTTGAACCGGAAGACTGCCGGGCAGACAACCCATTCCTAGACGCACTCGGTAGATTCCAAGACGCACTCGGTAGCCTGGGTGGAAATCGCTGGTTCTCCGTCCTGGATCAGGGCAAGGCGTACCACGAGGGGTATGTGAAGGAGGAGCATCGACACTATACTGCATTTATTACACCCTTCGGATTATACGAGTGGGTTCGTATCCCGTTTGGATTGACTGGGGCACCTAGTGCATTCGAGAGGTGCATGGATAACGTGCTGGCAGGGATACACGATGAACTTTGCCTGCCATATTTGAATGACGTAATTGTGTACAGTGTAACTTTCGAGGAGCATGTGGCTGTTGTGCGAGCAGTACTACCACCGACTAGCTGAGGTAGGAGCCACGCTGAAGCCGGACAAATGTGACATGTTCTGGGAGAGAGTGAGGTACCTAGGCCACAGTCAGCTCAACAGGATACACAATGGACCCGGCAGACAAGGAATCGGTTCTGGCCATGAAACAGAAAACCCCAACTACAGTGGGAGAGCTAAGAAAGCTAATGGGATTTATTGGCTACTACCGCCGCTATATTGTGAACTTTTCCCATAGAGCGAAAGTGCTGTATGATTTGTTGAAGAAGCAACCAGTTGTACCTCACGGAAAGAGCGGACGTCCAAGAAAACGATTACCAGGTGGAGGACAAGCAGCATCCAATGAGCGGATAGGGTGGACTCAAACTCATCAAATGGTGCTGAACAAGCTCATTGACACTCTGTGTGACTGTCCCATCATGGCCTATCCAGATTTCAACAAGCCATTTGTGCTGCACACAGACGCATGTGCTAAAGGTCTCGGTGCAGTCCTATATCAACGCGACGATCAAGGAACCATGCAGGTCATCGCATATGGTTAGGACACTGACTACCACAGAAGCCAATTACAACTTACACTCTGGGAAACTTGAGCTCCTGGCATTGGAGTGGGCTGTTTGTGATCGTTTCAGAGACTATTTGTACTATTGCCCAGAGTTTCTCGTGCTGACGGATAACAATCCGTTAAGCTATGTGATGACCACCGCAAAGTTGGACTCGGCAAGACAATTTTGGGTAGTTGAGCTGGCCGACTTCCGCTTCGAGATTAGGTATCGAGCAGGGAAGAACGGTGACACGGACGGACTATACCGAATGCCAATGCCCGTAGAACTTCTCATCAATAAGTGTACATCGAAGGTTCTTCCAGAAGAAATGGCAGCGATTGGGCAGTGGGTGGGTGTTCAAGCAGACACACCCTTGGTCTGCACACTCCGTAGTGATCTGCCAGTTGTGCCAGATGACACCTCCCTACAGGATGCCCGACCCATCACAGCAATGGAGACTTCCATGATTCAACAGGCACAGCTGGAGAATACAGTGATTGGTCCGGTCATGAAGTTGGTGCCTACGAGACGACGACCTGTAACAAGAGATTGCCGCGCTCTCAAAGGACTCCCGATACTTGCTACGCCAATGGAAGAAGCTGCGGATAGACAACAGAGGGTTGTTAGTACGGCAAATCAGGCCATTTGGAGAGCCTCGTAAGCAGATTGTTCTCCCAGCAAGGTACAAAACGCTGGTCATGGAGGAACTGCACAACAACATGGGACATCTAGGCACCGACCGAGTTCTGGCCCTAGCACGGGAAAAGTTCTACTGGCCTCAAATGGGTCGAGAGATAGAACATTATGTCATGAGTGTCTGCTCTTGCCTGAAGGACCGTAAGCCAAATGTTCCACCTAGGGAGTCAATGCAATCGATCGTAACAACTGCACCATTAGAGTTGGTTTCTATTGATTACCTGCATTTGGAGAAAGCCAAGGGAGGATTCGAATACATACTGGTGGTAGTAGACCATTTTACCCGATATGCCCAGACATATGCGACACGAAGCAAATCGGCTAAAGCAGCGGCAGATCATCTGTTTCAGGACTAAATTCCACGTTTTGGATTCCCACAACGGCTCCATCATGATCAGGGGAAGGAGTTTGAGAGTAAGTTGTTCGGGGAGCTGCAGAGACGATGTGGAATCACTCCATCAAGGACAACACCATATCATCCCCAGGGAAATGGGCAGGTGGAACGTTATAATAGGACTCTGCTGTCCATGTTGCGCACTCTACCAAAGCAAGCTAAATGTGCCTGGAAAGATCACCTCAACCAAGTCACCCACGCGTACAACTGCACTAAGCACTCGGCCACAGGGTTTTCGCCGTTCTTCCTTCTGTTTGGTCGGCACCCCCGATTGCCAATAGACTTGATGTTCGGGATAACTGAAGAGGAAGAGAATCAATGTCACAGTGACTATGCAGAACGATGGGGTGAGAGAATGCAACAAGCCTATGAGTTGGCAACATATCAGAGAGAAAGGGTGCCAAAGCAGGGAAACAGCAGTATGATAAGATGAAATCCTGCGACCTGAAGTCAGACAACCAAGTTTTCATACGCAATCTGGGAGAGCGGGACGGACCCGGAAAACTCCGTTCACACTGGGAGGAAGTCATCCATGTAGTTGTGAAGATGTCGTCGGACAGTCCCATGTATATGGTGAAACCGGAGAATGGTTGCGGACGAACCCGGGTGATCCACCGGAACTTACTTCTACCCTGCAATGATTTACCCCTGGAGAGGGCTCCCACTCCATGCGCTAAATTTCGGAAACATCAGAATTCTGCACCACAGAAGAGAACCAAAACGTCGAAGAAGCCGACTGCTACCACTGTAGCAGAGTTTGATGACTCCTCGGATGATGGATGGCATGAAGTGCCTGGGTGCTTCGATATTTATCCCCAGGACGGTGGGTCCACGGGAGCCTTCCGAACCTCCTGAGCAGAGCTCGGACACACAGCGTCCAAAACGACAAACGAGGCCGAAACCTCAATTCACGTACGATTGTCTTGGCGAGCCGACAGTGAACCATTGTTCTAAAGTCATAGTGGAGAACTTTGACAGGAATGAGGAAGTATGAGTGTAACTGCATCACAATGACATTGTTCAGTTAAATGTTGTTAGATTAATTGCAGTTTCGTAGAACCGATAAGGTTGGGTAAAATGGTTATTCATGCTGAAAGGTGTAGAAATGTTGGGGACAACATTTACCGTAGTCGGGGTGAATGTAGGGTTGTTACATGATGATCAGATCCATTCACGGTCGAAGAGGAATAACTCATGGTGGACCAAAGTGTGATGGGAAGGGACGTAATCGACATCCGTTGTTGTTTGCCGCCATCAATAAATTGAGATCATCACTGTAAAACGGTGTCCCGTTTTCCTGTCATTTCAGGCGAGATAATCATGTTGTACAATGCCTGTTATCTCTAATTAGCGTATAAATGTTCTGGTAACATAGAGGAGTCATTGTTATGTCTCGCACATAAATCGATAAGCGATAATTTATGCTAAAAGTATAACTTTATACATGGTCCAGATTTC